>MU106116.1:89932-176759 GCA_012274485.2 Sinapis alba
GGAAGTGGTTTCATGTCATTTGGAGCTGTATTGAAGGAGTTATGATCTATCTACTGGAGGCATATCAACCCTGTAGCGACCAGAACTGTAGCGACGAGAGCATGTCGCTAGGAGGGTCTGCGAATGTCCTAGCGACCTACGTGTAGCGGGATGACCATGTCGCTACAGACGAAAAGACCCAACTCGTTTTTAGGCATCTATAAATACTTGTTAGACCTAAGTTTGATATATATCTCATTTTTCTCTTAAGACTTTGTCTAATCTTGTAAAAGCTTGAATCTTTGAATCATTCTAAGGAAGTTATTCATCTTATATCTTGTTTCTATTGATCATTAACATGATTAACTTTGAATCTCATATGGGTTTAAGGTTTTTCATGAAGATTAGAGAGTAGACACACTTTAGGTTCATGGGCTAGGGTGATTAGAGTGATTGAGTGAAGATCTAGGGTGTTTAGTGTTAGATCATTTTGTTTCCTTGCTTATCTACTGTTCTTAATGCTAGATTAGTGTTGGCCTCTATAATCTAGATCATTAGGTATTTCTCGCCCGGAAGGTGTTCGATGAAATGCCTGAACCAAGTTGATATTGCTTTTTGCTTACCTTACCAAAGACATTTGATGTTAAGGGAGCTTAGATTGCTAGTAGACTTGTCCATAATGATTGCTTTAGTGATATTCAACCAAAGACATGTGATGTTTGAGTTACTTAAGCAAATGAGCATTTATCTTGACAAAGAATTTGTTTAGTGTTGTGTCTAGGCATAAGGAAAGTGTTTGATTGATAGCTTGCCAATCTAGCTTGGATCTTAGTCACCCAAAATCAAGTCCCTATTCCCATGGATTCTACCTTAGGATTTGATTGAGTTCTTGCACTTGTTTCTTGATTGGATTTGAGATCACCTTGTTTATATTTCTAGGATCTTAGCTTGTTACAAATCAATCATCTTCCTATTTGCTTAAATTAGGAAAGTTTGTGAATTCTTAGTGTTATAGATCTTTAGTTCCTTGTGGATTCGATCCTAAAGTGTTACAATGACATGTCATTCGATTGTGGCATTGTTTACACAATAGGTTAATTGGTGAGTGTGTAAACGCGAATATCAGGAGCTCATGACATGGTGGGTTTTCGAATGAATATCCTGCATAGAGAGCTTGAGTTCGGCGATCTCGCGGATAGTTTGCGCGTCCGTCCCTCAGGGAGTCCGGTTTGCATCTCCTGGGGGTAAGTTAGCTGACGGCTGTCCTTCGCCGGTTGTTTGGAAGAGATGACGGCGGATGGTGTCAGCGTTGTTCTGGTCTCCAGTTGTGGGTGCGAAGAGGGCGGCTAGCGCTGCTAGTTGTTCATTTGTTGTGCGCTGGATCTCCTCTTGTCTCGCGAGGCGAGTCATGACGGTGTTGATGAAGTCCGCCACAATAGGTGTTTCGTCGGGGTTTGGAGCAACCGAAGGATCGAGTGAGGGACCGCCAGAGGCTGGTTCGTTAGCGGCCATGGAAAGCGTAGAAACGTTTCTTCAAAAAGGCCCCACGGTGGCACTACAAAAAAAATCTTTATTGATAGCATATTGTTATAGCACGTTTTACTGAATTGTTATCGTAAATGTTTTAGAAATTTTATTATTATATAACAGCGTTAGATAAATGCTATGATATAATTTCAGTAAGCGGGAACCTAAAATTATATTTTTCGCCGACACTTAAGTGAAAATGAGAGAAGTGCCCAAAAAAAATATTTTCCCTCTCTGATCAAACACATTTTTATTTAAAGGTGTAAAAATTAGTATTCACAAAAAAAAAAGAGATTCACTCAAACCCTCGTGCTCTTCTCCGATCGCCACAATCCTCTTCAATCACCACCTCGACCATCACCACCGTCATCTCCCATCCCTCAGCCATCTCCCCCATGTCTCCGTCCACCTCATTTCCTCCTTCTCACCACCTTTCCTCTTCAGCTAGTATCCTCCTGTCGTAATCTCTTTCTCTGCAAATCCCAAGTCTCTGTTCAAGTACTTCTTCAATTTCTAACCTAATTTCACACAAAAAATAAACAGATGATGGAGAAAGGAGGACAAGGGTTCAAATCTTCTCTCAAGTCCTCTTATGGTATCATATCTCTAAACCACTTTCATCAGATTTTCTTACCTTCTTTGTCGACATTGTCTTTAACTCGGGTTTTAGGGTTATAGGATCCGACAAGGATGATAACTCAACCAAGTCCAAGAAGACAAGGAAAGTCCAGTTTGATCCTCAAGGTTTGCGCTTTTTTCTTTCTCCTCGCTTCATTCCTGATAAAGTTCTCAACTTTATCGTGTTACATCTATAAACTGTTCATCTTCTGTCTTCGGGCTAGTCCCAAGGGATTCCAAGTACATGTTTCTTCAAGACTCTGATGATCCGATTCAAGGTTCTTCTCTTCCTCGGTAGCGGAGACGGAGCAGAAAAAGGAAGAGGATGACAGTGGTGAAGATATAGGAGCGACGGTGATTTGTTCGTGCGAGACACTTGTGAATCATCTCACTAACTGTGGTTTTCAGTCTACTCCTGAGGTTAGAGGGTGCAGCAGTCTCTGTTAATATCATTGATCCTTTGTTATTGCTGTTGAATGATGATTCAATATGTTAAATAGCTTTTTTAGATTTGTTCTCAATAATCACCAGAGGAGGGATTCAAGCAGCTGATTAAGGGGATGATGAAACCGTATAAAGTTGCATCCTTTATTATTTATTGTATTGTTACATTTGTTTCAGGGGTTGATGTAATCGTATAAAGTTGGATTCTTTATGTTTTATGGTATTGATGAAATTTTTTCAGGGGAATCTAAATCATCGTGTAATCAAGAGGTTTATGACTCAAGGTGGGGATATTTCGGCCAGTGATGGGACTGGTGGTGGTGAATCTATCTATGGCTTGGACAAGAGAAAGCTGTTCTGATTCTTGATGATATAGATAATGTAAGTTCTGGTCTGTTTTGTCAATGTTTCATGTCATTTTAATCATTATATTGTTTTGTTAGATTAGATTTGCTGCTGATACTTGATTTGATATGTAGGCATGGCCAGGTCACAAGGACAATCTGATCTTGATAAAGAGGTATTATTTTTTTGCATCAAGCTGCAAACTTTTCTCTTTTCTGGACTGTATTTTAAAAAAAAAATTATTACTAGCTTTTCAGGATGGAGGAGAAGACTTATCCAGCAGAGACGTCAGGTTGCTACTTTGGTTTCTTACTGATTGTATCTCAGCTGGTTTCTCTATACATTTAAAGTTAAGATGTGACCTCAGTGATGGTTCCAGTCTCTGCAAACATCTCAAATCTTTTTACACTCGACTGAAGGTTAGACATGAGATTAAGTTTCTTGTTGTGTAACTGTGAAACATTTTCTGAAATCGTATCTTACTTTGCAGCCAGTGAAATCAACAATCAACACCCTTGGGAATGTTCTTTACAAAGTGTTCTGTTCATCAAAAGATGAAGCAAGAAACGAGATGAGCGAAGCTTTGCTTCAATTATCTGAGCCTTCGAAGCATGCACAAGCGGACCAGTTGAGATATTTTGGAGATGGCATCAAAGTTAATGACGGAGCCAGTGAAGATACTTGTGAAGCGTGATGAATTGACTCTTGAAGTACGTTTTCTTCTTCTGCATTTGTATGCTTGTTGATTTTTGTTTTGAGTCAAAGACATTAATGTTTGTGACTGGTTTGTAATTTTGCAGGATACAAGATGTGGTTGAGATATTAGAAAAGGTTCTGAAGCTGAGATAAATCTGATTTGAAGGCTGTAAAGGCAGGCTGAGGTTGAAGGAGGAGACACATGCTGAGTTTGATGGCAAAGAGGATTAGGATTAGGATTAGGATTAGATTTTTCTTTTAGTTTAGGTTTATAGTTTAGTTTAGATTTTTTTTTTGGTTTAGTTTTTTTTCTGGTTTTGGTTTTGTAAACTGGAATTAGTTGTAAACCGATTTTAATTTATAAATAAAATCTATTTTATTTTAATTATAAAACAATATATAGGTTCAGTTATCAATTATTTATTTTTAATTATATTATTATAGGTTTATTGTTGAATGATCTATCATAACACGTCATAATGAATTTGTAACAAAAAATAGTGTTATAGTTAAGTTAATAATACCATTCAAGTATTGCTATCGTATATGCACATTTAGTAGCGTCAAATAAAAATGCTATCGTATAGGGGTACCTATGATGGCTACCGAATACATAGCATTTATGAATTCGCTATCAAACATCTAATATAGCATATTTACCGTGCTAACAATGTACATATTTCTTGTAGTGTGGGCGCCAACTGTTTATACCGAGTTAGTTCTTCGAGGAGGTTTAACTCGTTAGTGGGTTCTTTCAAAGAAGTTTCTTTTGATAATAAACAGAGAGGTTACAAGATGAGGAAATCGAGTTCTTGACAGTGATGATAAAACTAGATAAACCCTAATTCCTAGTAGTCAATGTTCTCTCCTGCTTTTTTGTCCATGCTCTTTTCGTTTAGCTTTCCTCTCTTCTTATAGGCGAGACTCGGAGTTCGCTCTCATCCGTCTTGGTGGGCTTTTGGGCTTTATGGGCCGTTAGGAGGGGGCCTTAACCGAAAGAAGCTCGAGGAGCTTCTTTCGGTGCCGAGTTGGCGTTCCGGCTTTCTCATGACTTCCTTATCCGCGCCGTGACCTCGACCTCGAACGCTCAGGGCACTTTGTTGGGCTGAGCTCTTCGTTTCGCGGGACTTGTGAGGGATGCAATCCATCTCCTACAAAAAACACCCAAAACATTAAAAAAATTTAAATATCCGAAAAAATCTAAAATTTGATCCAAAATATGAAAATAAAACATGAAAAATATCCGAAACAAAAATATAAAACTTAAAAAAAATATTCCTAATATCAAAAATATATTAAAACACCCATATATACCATACATATATTAAATATTTTAGATATTTCGGGTACTGTCAAATTTTGGATTCGGGTCGGGTCGGATCTAAGACCCGCGAGTCCTCCCCAACAAGACCCAATAGGATAAAATCATCGGTTTGAATTCTATCCAAACCAAGATTTTTCAGATCGGTTCCGGGTCTGGTCTTCGGGTTTGGGTAAAATGCCGAGACCTAATTCAAAGGTTGGAGTTTGTACTAGCATTATAACGCATATCTAATTTTGGTTAACTGTGTTCAAAAAAATATATATCTAATTTTGGTTCATTGAATGTAGATGCTAATTATTGACTATTATGAAATATAATGTTGTGTTATTTTACATATTTTATACTATATTTTATCTACAATTCTGTGTTATTTTACATATTTTATACTATATTTTATCTACAATTCTAGAGAAATTGCCTATTAATCCTGTATATATTAATCGAAAAGCATTTTTTAAGTTGTAAATGCTGAGGTGTCATCATCAAAATTCTTCTCACAAAATCCTATTAAGAACTCTTCTCACAAATTCTATTAAATGCTATAGACTTACTAGAAAAATTTAATTGTGCCGTAGCTAATATTATGTTCAACCAAACCTTCCTACAATATGGTTTCCATAATACATTCGTAGAAGCTACTCAAAGCCGGATTTTACTTAATAGCATAGCGTTTTCACCTATTGCAAAGATAAATTCGGTTCATATATATTTTTGAGAAATTATATAAACCTTAAATGGTAGACATTAGCATCCAAACACATATATTTTTGAGAATTTTTCAGTCTATACCTGTCAATGCAAAACCCAAATGTGGACGGTGGTTTGGATGTGTTACACAGAATGATTTATCCTGCCAATTTTTATTTATTTTTGTTTCTGGTTTATTGCTTCAATACTCTCTGCCTATGTATAACGATGAATGTCATGGATTGGATATGACCTTAACCTGTATCAGTTGTCTCAGTTAGGCAATGACAAATTTTACCTGCAAGTGACTGACAACAGTTTAACATAAAGACTAACGGTTGGCTTCACATGTGAAGTCAAAGGATTGTGATTCCATATAATTACTCTTTATACATTCATTTACACACATACAATTTGCCATTGACATTGGGTACAATCTAACTTTATTGGAAATGAAGATTGTTGTACTATTCTATACATTTTTTTGTGTTACCAACCTCACTTTCATATACTAAATTCACATGTGAAGTTCCAGATATGTACTTCCATATACTTAACTCTTTATAGTTAACTTATATATGGTGAGACTGTTCATTCAAATACCAAAACTAGAAACACGGTTCATTGTAACATGCCTATTAATTTAGAGCATTTCCGTAGGAATGTTGATTTGAGGTTGTTAACAATCAAAAACTAATATTGTAAGGGAGAATTTGCTGAATAACTAAAAAAAAAAAATGATAATTAGGTGTATGACATTGATTTTGACATAATTAACTAACTAACATTTTACCTTGTTTTTAGCCGGTTATACCCTTATTTTGTGCAAGTAGCCTGTAAAAGAAACAAAAAGTAGATGATATCGTCGATTGTAAAACTCCACTATTAATTATCAGTCCACGTAATGTCATTAGCACCACACCTTTTTGTACCATATAAATATGAATATATGTTTTTATACTATATCATCTAAATAGTATAGGACTCCAAATCCACTCATAACTCATAAATACTAAACTTTACTCTAAACCTCAACCACTAAATGCTAAATCTAAATCCCTAAACCTCATTCTTCCTTATAAATACTAAACTTCAAATTCAAATTATTGAACCCTAAATCCAAATATAAACCTTAACAATTATCAAAATGTGAAAATAGTATATAATATTATGTAATATTATACTATACTATATAAAATAAGTTATAGAATAGACTTAGACTTGTAAACTAGAATTTGGTAAAGAATGAATCTGCCAAACAATTGATGGGGATAGTAGTGTTGATTTCCATAACATATGCGAACATATGTGAAGTAAAAAGTGTTTTCCATTTCCATAACATTTGCGAACATACGTGAAGAATTGAAAGTTCCAGAGTTCACCGTCTATATTAACAAAATAGTATAGGATAACCCCTACATTATAATAGAATGGTACATATTGTTCAAATTATGAAATGTATATGATACATTAGGTGACATAGTACATTACCAAACTTATGGTGGGAACTATACATACAAAGCCAACCACAAACGCTGATACATATACATAAACCCATACTTAGTAAATCTAAACCCTAGTTAGGGAACTATAAACCTAAATACACGCTATAATTTAGTTTCCTATTTTAAACCAATGAAGATACATTTACTTGGGTGGAAAGTCTTCTGAAGCATAGCGGACTGACTTTCCGGCGAATGTCCACTATAACTCAAGTTCCTTCTCGGTTACCAACTATCGTGAGAAAAAATAATGAGCAAACATGACGGAGAATGTATGGCCACCCATACGAAGCATGTTAGCAAATTGTGTTCCTTGCAACATCTCCAAATCCTCATCATCTAACGCAAGCTTGATCAGCCCTAGCGAACGAAGGTTGAAGTAATTATTAACCTTTTTCCTGCCAACTGGCTCAAACCCAGTCTCGAACAATCTGCTTGGCAACAGACAACACCATACCATTCAACACGCTACTTATATTCGAAGACTATATAATATAAAATGGTATAGTCTACGAAATAGAGTACAAACATTTCCATACTACATATGCAATAGATAGTACCATACCATCCACTAAGCAACTTATATATGACATCTATCTAATATGGAATGGTATAGCTGATGAAACAGATTATAAATAAATCAATACTATATATACAACATACAGTACCATACCATTCGATACGAGGCATATCGACACTATACCATAACCCCAACACCATATGATTCAGATCTAATTTATAACAAACCCGATTTCAACATGCAGTAACATCAGAACCATAAACGAAACGAGAAAAGTATTTGATCACAAAGAACTAACCTTTTTTGCACTTCAAACCTCAACTTCCGGTCTATCTACTTTGTATACTCCTCCCTGGCCGGATAGTGTCGGACTGTGACGGTGTGAGAGACGCCGAAAGACACTGACTCGCGTGTAACTTCGGTTTCGTCGATGGGGTTTATAAATCTGGGATAAAATCTACCGAAAAACAGAAGACACTAACTAATGAAAATGATTGAATGGGGTGAGTAAACGGCGGAGACGAGCAAATCATAGACGAAAACTATTCAGTTTCTCGAGAAGCAACGAAGAAGAATGTATTTGAAGAATATATGTGAGTATTAATGACCACATGTAACTTTCTTTGCCTTGAATAATTATTTAATTTTTTTTTTTTAACTTCAGGTTATCCCGGTTGGTGAGAGGGACAAAACATGAATAATACAAAAATACACATCGAATTGAGGAAAAGAAGGGTTTTTGGTTAGTCAGTTAATTATAATTTTTTTTGTGATATAGAGTGCAATTTCCCATATTGTAATGTATTTTGTTTTGTATATTTAAATTTAATTATTTTACATAATTAATGACTAATGGAAAAAAAACAGGTGTCATCAAAAGATTTTTACAGGTTCTTTAAGGTTGAGTTTAGAGAAACTCAGTCATCCCTCTTTCCTACCTTTGAATATTTTTATTATTTTTGTTTGATTACATACTTCTCCCAATCCTGCTGTTGGAAGCTCTTAGAAGACCATATGAACAATAATCTTATAAGAAACATTAAAATATCAAATGTCTCGCCATGGAAATTTGAGGTGTATACCAATATTAATTAACATTGATTTTCTTTCTATATTTCAGTTTTTGTATCATTTAATTCTAAATACTGGACATATATTCTAGCATGTTTTGCAACCCTTATTTAAATCGTGCATATATGCAACTATAGTAAATGTTTGAATTAATTATAAGGAACTAAATATATAACAGACCAAAATTTCCTTAATTTCATCTCCTCTATTACAAAATGGTAAAGTTTTTTTTTTATTTCAGTTATATATTGAGAAAACAGCCATTTCATACTCAACATATCGCGTATGTTCAATTCATACCCGACTTATATCACCGTGCAAAATCATACCCGAACTTTCGAAAATTTCAAATAACATACATGTTGTTTATCTTTTTAGCAAAATCATACATCAATCGTCACATCAGCTGTCACGTCATCTAATTTTGCTGACGTAGTTATTATATCATCTAATTTTGTTGACAGGATATCACGTGTACAAATTTCTTTTTTTTAAAAACCAAAATAATTGTTTTATATAAATAAATTTTTAGAAAATGAAAAATATATAATTTTATATTTAGTAAAATTAAAAAAATTTAATTAAATAATAAATTTTAATATTATATAAAGATATATTCATAAATCTTTTTTTTGGTCGAATATTCATAAATTTTATATGATAAATTTACATAATAAATTCTTTAGTTGTAGCGTTCGGGTACCCGTTAGGTTCATGTCGGGGTTTTCGAGTTTTGATTCTATTTTGTAACACGTTCTATGACCTATAGTAGTATTTTTGTAAGTATAGATCAAATCAGATATAATACATCGGGCTCAAATCGGTTTTGTATCACATCCTATAATTCATAAAGTAATCATATATCGTTCAAATTTGGTTATATCAGATCGGTTCGGATAACCCAAAGTAAAATCTAAAATTAAAAGAAAATCATAAAAATATATACTTATGAAGCAACAATAGCATTAAATTTAATCATTACAACATATATAACTCTTATAAGGATGATATTATGATAAAATCATAAAATTTATGAATATATCTCTTATATAAGATTAAAATTTTATTATTCAATCAATTTTCGTTTAGTTTAATAAATAATATAAATTTATAAAATTTTACATTTTCTAAAATATTATTTTTATAAAACGACTATTTGTTTTTTTAGAAATTTATTTATGTACACGTAGAATCCTCGTAAGCAAAATTAGCTTATGTAGCATCCACATCAGCATAATTAGATGACGTGGTAGCTGATTTGGCGACTGGTGTATGATTTTGCCGAAAAGATAAACAATATGTATGTTTTTTGAAATTTTCGAAAGTTTAAGTATGTTTTTGCACAATGATATATATCTAGTATGAATCAAGCATATATGTTAGGTATGAAAATACCGTTTTCCCATGTCATTATTTCACTCATAAATTTTGAATACATATTTTGGCATAAATATCCTAAATATTATTTTTTGTCATATAATTTGTTCTGCGCATAACGGAGGTTATCACCTAGTATATATGTACCAGTCAATCTTACTTTTGGTAATATCCCTTGTATTCTGTTCTACAGGAAAAACTCTTACAATATTGTAGAAGGCAAGAGATAAGGAGTAGTAGCCTGGTACGTAGGCTTGTGATTTTTGTAAATTTATGCCAAAATGACTTGGATCCACATGTTGAGTCCAATTAAGTTTCTCTGACTAACTAACATTCACATGCACTCTTCACGACCCTTTAATTTATCATAAGTAGGTACACATTAATACTAAAAAGCATACATATACTTTCTTTCGTTTTTGTGCACAAGCATACATATACAATGAAACCTCTATAAATTAATAATGTTGGGACTACACCAAAACTATAATTTTTATTAATTTATAGAGATTATTAATTTATCGATATATTAATTGAATCAAAAACTCAATTTAAAACTATGAAACTATATTATTTTATAGAAAATTTTAGTGTATATTAATTTATAGAGTATTAATTTAAAAATGTTTCACGTATATGTACTTATAAGAAACCTAATGTGTATCATTTTTTCAAAACTATTAAAAATTAAAACGATAAAATAATAGAACATCTTAATTGATAAATAGGATACATTGTAAAGATATTTAGAAAATATACTACATAAAAAACGCTTTAATTGTGTCTTTCAATCATTGGGTCACTGTTTGGTGGATAAATGTCAGTGTACACCGTGTCATTGGACAGACTTTCTTCTTAACCGAGTTCGATCGGTTGGGTTTACTTTTCAATTTACATGTCTTTAATTCATTCTCCATTTGTCTGGATATGTTTCAAGTTTAGGCTTATCTTAGGTAACGTTGAGCACTTAGTTTTTTGTTTTTAATTATCACGCACTAAAATTTAAAACAGATATTTTTTTTGAAAAGGGGCTTTGAATTAAAATGTAGATAAAAAAAAGAATTACAAAGATATGATTTTTTAGATCATATAGTTTGAGAAAGCAATAAAAAAGAGAAGAGCTGCCATTTGAGCTAAAACAGATATGATTACGGGTATCCGCAAACGATGGACAACAAGAGTCAAGACAATCAATCTTGGTGTTCATCATCTTCCCCTTCAGAGTCTGCAAAGAATATAATATTGAAAAGGCTACGACAAAAAAAAATCCGAATAGATCATTTAGAACATTATAAAGCATTTGCTGGTTTAGATATAAATAAAAATCTTACCAGAACGGACGTCTCTAGCGATTTTGTCTTCGGAACGGATTTGGATGATGAACATACGACATATCAAGACCCACCAGTAGATGTGAAGAAACTGTAAGCACCATAGAAATGTGTTGAAAACGTAGTACATTGTTGAAGGCAGTCCACCTTTCATCGAATGCTTCTTGTCCCACTCTAGTTTCACGTTTATAGATTCATAACTGCATAGTTCAAATGTTGAGTGGAACCAAAACACACACACATAAAGATCCAATTAAGGTTCAATATATAAAATGAGTAATGGAGTTTAAGGTGAATGGTATAAACCTGGTACCCCAGAGGATCCATAAAGGGTAATAGATGAGTCGCAGAGCCGTCCACGTCAGGAAACATAGGATGAACCAGACAGTAGCCATGGATTCTAGGCCGCTGTATTTGCACATCTTGGCTATCTCTACAAACACGTCGGTGATCTCGTGAAGAGCCAATATTACAGAACCTACACGAGAAAATCTAGTGTAGAAAGTATAACAAGAGGAAGTTGATGAGTTCAAAAGTCTCGAGAAAAATCTATATTCTAGAAAAATAATTTGTTTCAAAAAGATTATTTTTTTATATTTTCGATACAAGTAATAATTATAAATTATAAATTTCAAGAAAATTAATTGTATTTATTAATTTTTTATTGATTATCTTTTATGGAAAATAGTTAAACATAGAAAATAATATATTTATAATCAAAATTTAAGATGTTCTTTTAATATGTGTGAAAACTCTAAAATATGTATCTTATTGAAACAGAGGGGAGTACCTGAAAACGTAAGACAAGATGATGAGGAATATAGTTACTATGTGATGAACTATCATGACTGAGAAATCAGATCTTCTTGTTTCCCAAAAGAACAAAGCAAACAAAGAATACACATTCAAGCCACCAACAAACGTGTACAGTCCCTTCATTTTCAACCTGCGCAGGGTCATAGACAACTCACAAGAAATTAGGCTTTAATTTATTGCGTCTGATGTAACACATTAAGTCAAAGCTTATTCTTCATGAATCTTACTTTATCTTTTGGTCAGGCCACATCTGGTCTCCTGGTCCTAACCAGAAGCATTTTGTGTCTTTAAACCATGGCTCCTTATAAATGATGTAGAAAGCAAGTGCTTCGGTAGAGATAGCGCAGAGACATTTCCAAGCTGATTCTTTGAATTTGACTATCCTCTTTCTTCTATCCTTTGAATCAACACATTTTCCTCTAGGAAACACCACTCTTCTAGCAGATCTCTATAATGTGATTATGAATCTCTCAGAGATGACTTGCTTCCCAAGTCATGATGAATACTAAGAGTTATAAACCAAACTGAGAGTAGTTGGGGTACTTACCTCGAGTATGGATCTGTCGAGTATCAAACGAAGAAAAAGGAAGAAGGGAGCAAAGAAGATGAGGACCCAGAGATCAGAAGAAGACGGGTAAAATTCTTGATCCCAATCCCAGTTCAAGATTTTGAGATCCATCTAGTCAAAATCCTACAAGAAATGAATTGTTGGGCGCAGGGACCGGCTTTCAGCATGTGCTCACAGTGCTTATGCACAGGGTCCATTTTTTATTTTCTTTAAGTAAGGAAGGTCCTGATTTATTAAAATACATATAGTTTAAGACTTTAGTTTGCAAACTGTACCAATAATAGCTAGTTTGAGAAAAGGTTAAACTTTGCACAAGGTCCAAGGAGAAAACTATAAGTATTTTAATAAATCAGGACCTTACTTACTTAAAGAAAATAGCAAAATAAGAAAATGGATCCTGTTCTGGTCTGTATGTTTCACTTCTTGTTCTTCGTTTTCGTCGAAGTCAACCCTATAGGAGAAAGAAAACGAGTATATTTGCAAGAGAATACATGGGAAAGAGAAAACTTAACCGGTTTAATTGTAGTTTTTTCTGAACTTTTATTTTCTTTTTCCTAAACAAAAAATGTTTGTAAAACAATATATTTAATACTAATTTTCCTTTTCTAAAATCTTAAAGACCCCAAATATAATTGTAAGAGATTTTTTAATAGTAATTTTCTTTAATTTGATATGTTAAAATATCTCATGATTAATAAAATATAGAAGATAAGATAATAAAAACTTTTTAATTTAAATACTAGTTTATTTCTAAACTTTTTTCTTTTTAAAAATTCTAAAAAAATATTTGTAAAACAATTTATTTATACTAATTTTCCTTTCTCAAATCCTGAAGAAAAGATAATTGTAAAAAATGATTTGATAGTACTTATTTTATTATAGTTGTCCTTTTCTAAAATCTTAAACATAAGAAATTTTTTAAGAGTGTTTAATAGTAGTTTTCCTTTCTTCAAATCTCAAACAAAAAATATTTATAGAATAATTATCTCAAATAATCAACTTTCCCATTTTAATATTTAATTTTCTGTTTAAAAATCATAAACCAAAAGGAACTACAATTATTTACATCAATATATAGGACTAAGCTCTCTTATATTTTGTCACCAAACATAATAAAAGATAAAAGAAAAATAGAGAAATTCCTTTTAGTTTGTTTTTTACAAAAATAGTTTTTAAAGAGAAAAATGACCAAAATAGGTTTTATTAGAAGCTAAAAATGCATTTATATGCATTTATATTCATAGAGTTAACTAATCTAGATTTAGGGTTTAGAGTTAAATGGTGGATTTGGAGATGGGGTTTCAAATTATTTAAAAAAATAAAAAATAAAAAAATTTCAAAAAATCTATTTTGGTCATTTTATTTTTAGTGCTATTTTTATGACAAAAACTTAAAAATGCTAAGAATTGCCCCCAAAAATATTAAATGAGTTTTTCTGCAGTTTATTTCACATCTTTGCGTGTGTGCTTTTTGTTGGTGTCACATGTTGAAGAAATAATTAGATATCCTGATCTTCGCATGTTCTTTTTTAACTGTTGTTGATTTTTTTGTCATAATTTTCATGATGCCGTAAGTTAGTTATTGACACAGTTTAACCTAGGCGTTTGTACAAATAGATATTATGCTGTGGTACGTAAGTTAACGGGGAAGTATTTTTTTTGGTACAAGTTAACGGGGAAGTTAATGTGACTATTATGCTTCTGTGTTTGTTCTTATTGACTATAAAATTGGTTATGCTGTTGTAGGTAAGTTAACTAGTTAATGCCAATGTCAATTTATTACTTTTATCTGCAATTATGCGTATCTCATCCACAGAGCAATACTTACTCCAAGGGGTGGAACAGTGGATGAAGTGAATAACTATATGTTAACTTGTTTAGGCCACCAGGACACGTTGGTCCAAAGAGGTAAAAAGGTTGTGGATGTAACTACAACTACATGAATTTAATTCAAACTGAGAGGGACTACTTATAATTTTTAGGTTCCGGCAAATAAGTAAAGCCATCTTTTGATTAACAAAAAAAATTGTTTTGCTTAGACGGTGATGAAACGGGATATTTGAGTTTTGACAGTATCGGTGACAACAAGAAAAAAATAACAAATCAGTATATTCTATATCCCATAGATTTTTTAAATATGTTAAAATTTTCAGAGATTTCAAACCACAAACTTGATCTTAAAATAAATGTTCCAGTCATGCTACTAAGGAATTTAAATCAACGAAAAAGACTTTGCAATGGAACAAGGTTAATTTCTACTTCTCAAATAATGTCGGATTGTATCATAAAAGGCGAGCACTAGTAGATGAAGACTTCACTTTACTTTCTTAAGACCAAAAGCCATTATATATTTTGCTAAGGCTCAACAGTTTAATCTATTGAGAGAAAAGGAGAAAAAATAGCTTCGACAATGGCGAACATGGCGACATCAAGGCTTCTTCGCCCATAATTCTTCCATATACTAGTTCCGGCTTTCACACTCACCTCGTAACCATCTCTCTTACTCTCTTCCGAACAGCTTATTCACAGTATATCCATCCTTTTGTTGTTTGTTTGTAAATGATCGCTGGAGACTTCTTCCCAAGTACATGGAGGAAGGAATAAGCGTGAGAGCTGAAATCCAACGAGTCGGATATAACATGGAGAGTGAAGATGACTGGTCGGAGACTCGGTGAAGGGTGGAGAGAGTTTGTAGTTGCTAATAATCTTCGATTCGGCAGCGTCATTCTTGTTAGATACGAAGGAGATATGGTCTTCCATGTTTCAAATTTAGGTTTAAATTGCTGTGAGATTCGAGACATTTTTTTTTTGAAAAATGTGTTTTCACCTCTTTGCCTGAAACCCAAGCATTGTAAATAGTCATTTCCAGCGCGAATTAAACCCAAGTGACAAAAATTACAGTCGCAGTCCCTTTACCACCAGAGCTGACTAGTTCTGGTGATTCAAGACATTTCACCTTGTGTAACCGGGTTGAACCAAGGAAAACACAATTTCTTAAAACACAAATACTCAATTAAACACACCATCTTAGAAGATTTTAATATGAATTAATTGATGAACAATGTAAAGTTAGGGAGGTTTTGTGAAGTCTAGGAGGATTTAATGTGGGTATGTATAGTTGAGGGGGACTAAAGAAGCCATCCCTTCATTATAATCTTCCACACAAACTTTCCACACAAACTTTTAAAGTGGAATTCTTCTAAGATCCATCTATTGCTGAACCAATTCAAAGATTCAAAATTCACTGACAACAGCTTATCACCGGCAGTCTGAACTAGGGTGGACACCGATTTATAATCTTAATTAGAGTTAGAAAAGAATCAATAGAATAGCTAATAGCATAAAAAGAGATCCAACTAAAGTATAAAGATTATTACTTATTGATATTAATGTATTAAGATACTCATATCAAAGAAAGAAAGTTTCAATTTACACAATTCATCTCTTCTTTAAACTTAACCATTGCAGCTCTTGGCAACGTAATCATGACTTGAACCCCTCCGACCATCGAAGGATCTAACCTTGACGCTGGCATGACCATACTAACAATTCTAGCTATCTCTGGTGGGACCACCGGTACAATATTCACCGGTTCACCCCAACCGAAATCCATTGATCCAAAAATCCCAATGTTCCTCCAGTCCGTCAAACAAAATCTACCTTTGATCGTTAAATTCATGCTGGTGATACTTTCAGTGATGGCAAGTTCTTCTTGGAGATAATCTTTATCTTGAGCCTTTCTTTTTGCTTGTTTTAAGAGCTTCACGATGTCAGAGATGGTAAACGTTTCCACTTCTTTAACGGTTAATGATACATACATGTCTATGTATGCATTACCGTAGTATCCGTCTGGCAAAGGTGGATTCACTGTGTTTCGGATTCCTACAGCTAAACCCAAAGATGTGACTCCATCTTGATTCAGACTCAGAGCTTTAACTCTTGACTTCCACAAATAAGCTCCTATAACTTCAAAAGTAGTGAGTGTATCATTAGAGAAGTCATACTCTTTCAGTGTAGCTTCTTTCAGTCTTCTTATGTTCTCAGCTCTGATACTTATTTTTTCTGTTACCTGATTACACATATAAAAAATAAGTAAAGTAAGATATATTAATTTTAGATTATAAAATAAGAATAAATAAGTTAGCCGGACTTTTTCTTTTAGTTGTTTTAAAAATGATTATAATCAAAATAGTTTTCTGAAAGAAAACATTATTTTGAGCTTTCTTTTCACCATAAATTTTTAATTTTATTACACATCTAGTGAAATTAATATATATATATATATAGTTTGGGACTGAGAGAACTTCTATTGGATTTTTTTTTTAATTTTGAGTATCTACCAGAAAAGTAAAAAATAAATATTTCACGCAATGGATGTGATCTTTTTAACAAGTTTTGTTTCATTTTTTAGCAAAAACTAATAAGAACTTCATGCAGGAAATATTTTTGTATATGCGTAAATTAATGAATCATTTCCATCAATTTAATTCTGCTAGATTTGTTTTCCAGATATATTTCTTTTCTTTTCATATTTTTCTGATAACCTTTTACACTCGACTAAGACCATATCTAATGGGATTTCATTTCTTAGTTTCTTTCTTTATATTGAGAAAAAATTTGTTCCCATGGTACTTCATTTTCTTCAAATTTTGAAAACTGAACAAAATTTCTTCAACTTTGTCGATAAGCTTTTAAATTATAAACTAATCCTTAGCTTTAACATGTTTTACTTTTTATTTAAATATATAATAAGTGTGATGTAACCTAATTAATTTCAAAATTTATATTATTATTTTCATCTATTAGATGAAAAAGTAAAGAACATAAAAATATTATTTTCCAATTATTTTAAGTTCGATTTAGAAAAAATTATAATAATATAAGCTCATTTCTCATTCCAGAACACCTAATTAATCATTATAGGAGAAATATAAATTTGATCTTTTTATAAAATATAATGTTCATTATTTATTTATTTCTATTATGTGTAATGATCTTATTATATGATGACATTTAACTTATAATAAATAGTAATAGTGTTGGATATTTAGATAAATTTAGTAAACTTGAAAAGTACATGCGTTATTATAATTATTTTTAAAATGATTATATAATATATTTGAAATATATAAAAGAGAAAATAAAGTAAACCACTAAAGAACATGTTACTTGATTTTTTTGAAAAAGTTAGTTTTTTCTTAAGAATGAAGCTAATTATTGGAGATGCTCTAATATGAGAGGCCTATTCACTAAGTTTTCTAATAGAGATAAAGTGTGACACCATTTTGATTTGTAAAAATGGTTAGAGCATTTCAGTTGAAGATCTTTCATTGAATATTTGAAGGAAAAAGAAAGAAAAATGAAAAAAAAGTTTCATTTAAAAACTTCAGATATCTATAAAATATTTGTCTTTTTATGAATGGTAAACTTTTTGAAAGAAATATATTGTAAATTTAGAAAAAAAAATCGAAAATAAGAGTCACAAGGATAATTCCACATGCAAGGAGAGTATATTCCTAGCCGAAACTTGCAGGACGACAAAACCTATCATTAGCTAATTTCCAAATATACAACTTAAAATACTGTTTTTTTTTTCTTGTTTTTATCCAAGGCTTCATAAACTCGAATGAAAGGGTCCGAAAATCATTTGCAGGAACGATTCTTAACTAAGCTTTATTAAAACATTCCTAAAGAAAAGAGTATTTATAATACTTTTAGATTCTTTAGGGATCTCCAGTTTATTTTTCCTCTGAATTACCAAGTCTAATGAAATTTTCAAAAGTAGTGATCTTTGTCTTGTACACATACCCAATCATCAGTGGGTAAGTAGGGTGAAGTAGCGGTGTCGCCTTGGGGAAGAGAGGGAACTTGATCGTTTTCTTTAGGCCTTCCCACGAGTCTCTCTCTTTCCCAAACCGGCATCACCGTCGGCATATTCTTCCCGCCGGCCAACTCTGTCAAGGCGCACATGATATGTCCCTCTCCATATCCATCGCACATTGAATGCGGCAGAGCAACCCCTAAGATGAATCCTCCACATTTAAATTTGGTCACCTGTCATCGTCATTGGTATTTCACTTTGTAAATTAAGCCACACAAGAAGAGAAGTTTTAAGGTATTAGAGACGACCTTTTTACAATTTTTCACTAAAGGGTTTTACTTTGTAATTTACTGTTCACTAACAGATTTTTATTTACTTCGACTAATATTTACGAAAAAGCAATCTAAGAAAAAATACTTTATATCTCTATAATATTATTTGGAAAATAGTTTCATATGTGTCGATATTACGGTAGTTCAAATAACGGTTAATTACAAAAGTCAACAATTTCAATATATATATTATTTCTATTGTCATTATTAAAAGAAAAAGAAATCACAAAAAATATATTCTTAATATAATTTCTCTACACATCAGTGTTTTCAAATTTATTTTACATAATAAAATATATTTCTGTTGTGGTGAAAAACTTTGTTATATATAAAGAATTTGTTTTTAATTTATTATTAAATATATTGAACGTATCAACAATAACTTATTCTAATGGTAAAAACACTTATTCAAATGATTTTTGAATTGATAATGCATCTATTTATAAATACTTATATAATTATTTTTGTAACGCAATGTGTAAAACTAACCCAATTTTATTCTAAATAGAACCAAAACTAATTATAGTTCAATTTGGATGAATGATGTAACTAATTATACCCAAATAATGATTAACCAGACCATTCCAAATTCCTATATTCAAAATCAAAGGCAACTTAAAACAGCAACATATAATTATCTATAGAATATTCTATTGATTTTTATACAGATAAGATATTAAATGACTCAAAGCGTATAAATCAATAAATATTAACCAATTATTATAAGGGCTTATTTGCGAAATAACAAAAAAAAAATTAAATTTTGGGAGAGATTAGAGAGAGATAGGAAAAGAAATTAGGAGAGAGAGAGGATGTTTTAGTTAGTTAGTGAAATTATGTTTGTTTTTTTGTATATAGAGTGCAATTTCCCTTATTATAAATTAGTTATTTTGTAAAATTTGTATAAGTAAAGCAGCTTTCGAAAAATATTGTTATGTTCATTTAGAACAAAAAACAGTTTAGTTCGAAGAAGTAGATGTAATCTAATATGTACACAAAATTTTGTCTAATTAAAATAATAAGATAATACTCCATCATTTAAAATGATAGTTATCTATAAATTACAAAATGTTTTAAAATAATAATAATTTATTAATTTTTATAATTTACTTATTTTGTAAATATTTGATCAGTGCATGAGCACAGGAGAATCACCTAGTTTCTTAATTAAACTTGATCAAATTTACGCAAGATAAGTTTTAGTTCTAGCTATTTTCATGCATGTAGTGGTCGTCACTGTATGAAACATATCGCTTATGTACCTGCAAAGCAAAAGGTGGATAACCATCCTTATCTACTTGAACCTCTGGCAAGAACTTCAAGGCCATATTCGAGTCAATGTTCTCTAGATACTTCAAAGAAGAAAGCTCTACGTTAGCAGTAGCCACCGTGAACGGCACACCGCCTCCGTCGCTGCCACAGCTCAACTGAAGCTTCCGATCAGTATCCCTCCGCTTCAAAGTCCCTGAAAGTGGGTAGTAGTAGCCAAGAAGAACAGACAAAGCCTCCCTAACCAAATATTCAGGCTGGTTATCATCATAACCGACGTTCCTGGATTTGAAAACGTAACACATCTTGTACATAACTTCGTTGTAAGGAGCACTGTCAAGGGTTGAAAGGGAAAGAGTATGTAAAGGTATGTGTTTTGGGGGTTTCACCATTTCGGTGAGTTTTTTCTCGACCATTAAAGGGATCGATGAGCTTTTTTGAGTCGGCATGTTTTTTTTTCTATTATTTCTTGTTGTTTGACGAATAAAACTCTAAGAACCTTTTCGCCTTTTATAGAGAAGGGAATCTGAGTTTATAGATTAATCAATACAAAATCATTTCACAAGAAGTTAATTCACATGTAACAGTTTTTGTTTTCAATTCACATTAATTTGTTTTATTACGATAAAACAAAATGGTTGGTAAGTTGGCGCCGAACATTATAATTACTCTTTGCCACGTTAACCTCAAACATTTTAATGACTGTTTTCTGCTATGTAATGTCCTCTTTCGTGTTGGATATGGATTGAATTCTTCCACAAGTCCCAGTTGAATAAGGAACTAGGCACATTAAATCGGCTCAACTCAGCGATGCTCGGCGCTGCAAGCTCAGCTCGAATGCTCGGTGGCTAGAGATACAACTCAAAGACTCGGCTCAGGTGCTTGGTCCGTTAAGCTTGGCCTAGCTCATTAGGTTAAAACGACTTTCTGGTAAAGTGATAAAAAGTTTATATATAAAAAGGAAGACAAGAGACACCAGTAAGATTATTTATACATGGACACAGAGACTGACGACTGGAATTAGGGTTTTACTCTGTCTTATCTTTTTCTCGCCGACTTGTACTTTTCTGGCACACTCGGACGAGTACCGGCTCATTTCTCTCTTGTTCTCACACATATCATAACATTTCTTTCATTAGATAAATAAAATCGCCTGTTAAATAACCCATACTCGAGTTTTTTCCTTCTTATTGAAGTCAACGAAATTCAGATTCAACAATTGGTGCCCACAGTGGAGCTATACAAAGTAGCGTCAACAAGATCAGCATGAATACCGACGGTATGACTGCTGGAACCAAACTTGTACCGGCTGCAGACGCGCCAACCATGACAGAAATGATACAAATCATCATAGACCGCCTTTCTCAGCACGAAGAAGCCCACAAGACGACAAATAAATGTCTCACTTAAATAACCACCATCATCATGCCACCGGCTGATGATATAAGCGGTCCTGTGATGATTAGAAGACAACTCTTTGCCACCACAAACTCTATGACTGGCATCATTGAGCAGGCGACTAGTGGCATAAACCATACTACTGGCAGCATCAAGCACACAGCTGGCGGCTTAGAATCAACGACAAGCCGCCAAATCACCGACCTCCAGCTCTCTATGCAAGACACCAACTTGAAAATCCACCACGTGACGAGTTCACCACTAAAAATCAAGCGCATCCTCACTCCAACGCTGAGAACCCCCTTTTCAAAAGTGATTATTGACGTCAAAGTTTGTCAAACGGACAATCTCTGTATCCCATCCTACTAATAAATCATTTTATGCTTATTTCTAGATCGACGCCGGGAAATCGCTCTTGAAGTTGAATGCTAGTTGATTCGATCTGCAGAGATCAGTATAGGAGAAACAGCCATATTACTTAAACAAAAATTTCCAAATTATGATTTGCTTTCTAAAATAGATAGAAATATGAGTGGAGAACTTACCCTGAAACTTTGGTTTTGAAATTCATTGTTTTGATAATTTGTTTTTAGATTCTCCCAAAACATGTATGTTGTACCTTATTCTCTCTTTTTGGTAGATGTGATGGCTCCTCCAGTGCATATCAGTGGCTGCTCCGGTGACATTCCGGAGGGCTCCAAAAGTCTCTATCATTTTTTTGTCACTGCTCCTTGAAAATCATTATTTGCCGTGTTAAAACTTGCCCTGGTTGGCTAGGTGCAATACAAATTCTAATTGAGGTCACTTTTCAGCTGCAACAAAATGAGCTCCTGCTCTTTGACAATTTATTCTCAGGACTAGCACGTCAAACGTATCATGGAAATGTGACAACTCTGATAGTAACTCCAAATGATAAGCCACCACCCCAATCCATTAAGTATAAGGGCAGTCCCACATACCTAGTCTTAAGCTTGTTCACCTTTTGAGTCTTACTTTTCTCTCTTTATTTTTTTTTGTCAGCTATCCATCTAAACAAGATTAACTGTTGGTCAGACGAGCCGATTCTCCGAAGAGCACCTCCGTCTATCCGTGTCTGATCTATATGGGAAAATATATATCATCTGGTTCTCGCCTCTTTCGCTAATGAGTCTGCTCGACCATTCTTACTCCAAGGAATATGAACCAGGATCACATCCTCAAAGTCTTCATGTAGTCTCTTGAACACTTCGATTTTTGTCACAAATGCTGGTCAGTCTATCGGATTTGCATTCATGTCCACTAGGTCCGAGCAATCCTTCGTGAAACGTATCGAGCTTATCCTCATGTATCTCATACATGAAGCTGCACAAAGTAAACCTTTCATCTCAGCATGTAAAGCTGAGAGGCTCCTGCCGCACGCCCGTAGCCCGTAAGATTCAGAACTCATTTGATCCTTAAGGCTCCACCCTAAGCCACTAACACTGCCATTATCGATCCATGAAGCATCAATTTGACAAGTAGGGATTCGAGGTACCCAAGGGGGTGATGTCTCAACTTATGTAGTGGGAGGATCGTCTTGATCCTCGTCTGCTTCCTCTTTTTCATTAGCCTTCCTCCAACATTCCCCCGCAAGTGACGCAAGTTGGAGAGTGTCAATCGGGGATACAACTTTCCCATTAAAAAGTTTATCGTTCCTCGCCTTCCAAATTTACCAACATATCCATGGGAAAGTATCGAATTGTGGTCTCAGTGGAGCCACCTCTTTTCTCTTCCAAAACAGAAAGTTCATGTTTTGGTGTACAAATGTACTCGGGAAGTAACTCGGAAGGGACATATAGTATGATAAAGCCCAAAACCTGCAGAGCCGTGGGGCATTAAAAAAATGGTTAATCGACTCCACTGGGCCAACACATCTAGGAGAACTCCTATCAGTGCCCAAGTGTCTATAAGTGAGTCTCTCTGCCGTCACCACACAACCAAAGATAGCCTGCCATAAGTAATGCTTCATCTTACTCGGGGCCTTTATCTTCCACACATGGCTCTGAAGGTCTGTGATAGTCGGTTCTAGAACCTCTTCATGTGTAAGACTCAGCTTGGTCGATCGGAGTAGGTCATAACCGGATTTAACTGAACACACTCCTGATTTTGTGTGGTTCCAAACATATCCATCTGAAGCTAGAGAACGAGAGGGTTTTAGCCCAAGTATCAAAGGAGTATCATCTGGGTGAAAGAATTCCCGTAAAAGGTGGATATCCCACTCTTTGGTATCATTCCTAATAAAGGACTGAACAAAACATTTGAGCAATCTATAAACAATGCGGCCAGCAGGTCTAGGTGGTCGAGCAACTAAGTTTGGAACCCAAGACTTACTCCAAATCCTCGTATCTCGTCTCGTACCAATTGATTTCCGTAAACCTGATATGAGTAGAGGTTTTAATGCCATGATACTACACCATCCATGTGATGGTGAGTATATTCGTCGATCTTCTAGAGGAGAGATATGATTGTAATATCTTCCTATTGTAATATCTTCCTTTCAGAACACGTGTCAATAAAGAATTTGGGTAATGAATTAGTTTCCACAATTGTTTTGTAAGAAGTGCTATATTGAAGCCATGGAGATGTCCAAATCTCGTCCCATGCTATCCAATATAAACCTATGCTGTTTTGTTTTGAACTCCACCAAAAATTAGAAATTGTGCTTCTTAGTTTGTCGGTAATGCCTTATGGAAGTAAGAAACACGACATTACAAATGCCAGGACTCCTTGAGCCACAGATTTAACTTGAACTTCTTTTCCTTCTTTGGAAAGGAGTCTTGATGACCATGTGTTAGCTCGCCCAATGAGTCAATCTTGTACAAATGAGAAAACTCTCATTTTCGAGCCACAAATTTGTTCAGGTTATCCTAGGTACATCCCATGCCTCCTTCGGAAGAAAATACCAAAACATCTTTTATATCTTGTTTTAGAGAAGCATCCACTCGGTTTCCAAAAGCCATTGAAGATTTTTATGCATTTAGTCTGTCCTGATGCTTTTCCATATTTGTCTAAAATGTCCATGATCTCTCTGCATTGGCTTACATCCGCCTTACATAAGAAAAGACTATTGTCTGCAAAAAGAAGATGTGAGATCCTTGGACTCGCCCTAGAAACACGGAGGCCTACAATCTTCCTCTCCGCTTCCGCTCCATTTAAAAGTGAGATTAATGCCTCCGTACATAGAATGAACTAAAAGGGAGAAATTAAGGGGTTTCCTTGTCTCAAACCTCTCCTTGGTAAGATTCGCCCTCTAGGTTCACCATTGATTAAAACTTGATATGTTACCGATGTGACACAACACATAATGAGGTCAACCAGTCTCTCATCAAAACATATCTTCAACATCAAGGCTGCTATGAAACTCCATTCCACTCTATCATAAGCTTTGCTCATATATGTTTTAATAGCCATAAAATCTTCCCTACATCTTTGGTTCCTCCATAGGGCGTGAAAATTTTCTTGTGCTAGTAGAATATTATCAGTAATCAATCGTTTTGCCACAAAGGCAGATTGTGTCTCCAAGATCAAGCGCGGGATAACCCTCTTAAGTTGCTTACATAGCCGCTTAGAGATAATCTTGTAGCTAACATTGCAGAGACTAATAGGTCTGAACTCGGTCATATCCCAAGGTTTCTTCTTCTTAGGAATGAGGCAGATGTTTGTCTAGTTCAACAGTGGGTCGAAGCTTCCCGTGGTGAAGAAATCTTGCACAAGTCTAATAATGTCATGATGCATCTCACGCCAGAATTTCTGATATAATTTACTAGTCATGCCATCCGGTCCAGGTGCTTTCTCCGGGTTAATATCTAAAAGGGCTCTTCTAGTCTCCAGTTCCGACAGTTCCTCTAAAAGTAACCTATTGTCGATATGTGACACCTTTTCTGAAATGAACCGGAGGGAGGCTTCCAGCTCTGTCGATGAAGAGGTAGAGAAAAGGTCTCGACTTCGATTGCACTCACTCTCCTCTCTATAGTTTCCTCGTTTTCAAGAACACTAAATGACCCATCTCAAACTCCAAGTCTCTCATGCATTTATCTACATAATCTTATTTACAGTCATGGGCTTCATTTAGCCGACTCTTGAGCATTTCCATCTGATTGTCTCTTGAACTGTTGGTTTTATGTCCCGACACTTTCACACTTTAAATATAGTGGTCAACTGGAACACCAGAACTTAAGGGTGGGCATTTTACCCGAAACCGAACTCGATCCGAAAAATTAAATCTGAACCGAAATCTGAACCAAAGTAGGAAAATACCCGAATGGATATTAAATTAAGAGAGATTGGATATCCAAATCCGAACGGATAATACCCAAACCCGAATGGATATCCGAAGATATCCGAACATATGTACACTAAACCCTATATTTGTAGTTTACTTCTTTCATTTTATTCAAAATATTTATATTGAGTTAAACTTTTCAAATCTGTTTTTTTTTTTTAACTTATAGTGTGAAGGATAAAAGAAGACTTTTTGGTTTGTATCATCATTTATGTTTGGAAATAGAAACTTTTTTCGTGTGCTTTGGTTTGTTTGTTTAATCTAGAAAATTTATTGATGTTTTTACTATGTTTTTGGACGGATTCTTGTTGTTTTTATTTCATGTGTTTTTAGATTATTTATATTAGCATAAACGATTTGCAAACAAAACATAACGTGCATTTCAAAATAAAAAAAATTTAGTGTTCGGAGTTCGGATATATCCAAAACTATTCGAACCCAAAATAAAAATACCCGAACCCGATCCAAAATGAGAAAATACCCGAATAGATTTTATATCCCTATATCGAAATACCCGATCCGAACCCGAACGGGTATCCGAACGCCCAGACCTACCAAAACGAATTAAAGGGTTAGATTTTGGATTTCCTAAAATCAAGTTTACAAAATGAGAACTTTCATTAAATATAAACTTTTCTTAAATGGGAACTTCCTTAAAGGAAACAATTCATAAGTTATCTTAAAACATAAACTTCTGAATCTGGAAAGTTTTTAAATAAAAAACTTTCCCAAAATACTATTATGCTTTCCTAACTAAAACGGCCATCACTTTCTAACGTACCTCTCGATCATAAAGATGATACGAAAAGCTGATTCCGAGATCTTTCTAGTGATACCTAGGTCACCTTCTGGTTATTTCTAGATCAACGGAAAATCGCTTTTGAAGTTGACTGCTTATATATAAGGGTAAGCTCTCCACTCATACATCTATCAATAGCTATGTTGCACCGGGACGGATACGGGGACGGATACAGAGACAGATACGGGTACGGGAACAGGGACGGAAAACGGCAAAATAAAAAATTCGTAGATACGGGTACAACATATATATTAGTAAAAATATATTAAGTATTTATAAAATAAAAATAAAAATTATGTCAAAAATCTAAAATAAAACATAATATCATCTTGTTCATCATAATAATCACCTTTGTCATCTAAAACTCTAAAAAAAAGAGAAAACATTCATAGGAAATAAACTTTAATCCAATTCTAAGGAAAGAGAGAAAGAAAGATGATACGTGCAAGCTTTCAAGCCAAAGCTTGTTCCTTTTGGTCATGAGGAACATAATAACAGTGACTTTAAAACGCAATAACACAAGCATTATGTTCGGGGGAAACTAGTTTTCTAACAACTAATTATCTTAACGTCCCCAAGCTGTCCCCGTGGTGTCCCCGTGGTGTTCCCGTCCCTAAGACGTTTCCGGTAGATCAATAGTATCAAAGAAACAACTATAACTCTTAAACAAAAATTCTAAATGATAACCTACTTCGTGCTATTGATAGATCTATGAGTGGAGAGCTTACCCTAACAGTTTGGATTTGAAATTCATTGTTTGTTTTTTTTTTTTTTTTGAACTTAAAATAATAAGATTTTTTGTAGAAAACAAAATTTGGTAATTCATTGTTTTGGTAATTCGTTTTCACTCCAAAACGTGTCTACTGTACTTTATTTTCCATTTACTGCAGAATTGATGGCTCTTCTTTTATGGTGGCGATAAATAGCTGCTTTGTTGACATTCCGACAGTGATTCACCATTCTAAAAGTCTGTCAAAAACCGCCATAATTTTTATTTTGAATAGAAAAAGATAAATGTTTTAATGGAGATAGGCTTTATAATTAGTTACTGAGCGAGGTTAGTAGGTCATTTACAAAGTTAGTGAGTACATAATCATTCATTAAGATGTTAATTCACATTTATTTTCTTACGATAAAATCGCTGGCAACGTTACCGTGGGACATTTTTATAATAACTCTTTGCCCGTTAATTATTGTTAAAGAAAACTGGCCACGTTAACCTCAAATCTCTTAACAACTGTCATCTACCATATAATGCCATAATGTTAAAGTATTGCCCGAAGTTGTCTTGTTCGTATGGATAATATTTTTTAGGAAAGTTAGGTGACATAACAAACAAAAAGAAACTATAATTCACTAACTACAATCACACTTTCTGTTTTCTTTTCTTTTTCGATCTCTCTCTACTCTTTCTCTTTCTATAATTTTTTCTGTCTTTATTATTATTATTATTAAAGAAATGACCTAAGTCATTTAGTGTTTTAAAGAAAATTACAAAAGCAATTTGAAATATATTTTTTTTTTTGGTCAAAGCAATTTGAAATACATAAATATATTAGATAGCATCAAAGCAACAAGCTCCGAGTGACTTCACTTAATCGAGGATGAGTATTCTTACCCACGACCACCTCTATTTCCACATCCTTTGTCTCCACGGCCACCTCTGCTACCACGTCCTGACCTGAAGGCTGCGTTATCATTTCAATAGCTTTGGCAGATGGCTTAACCGGCCTTTTCCGCAATATTCTTTCTACAAAATTTACTTCCATTTTTTTTATTATTTCAACAAATAAACCATATTTTATACTTTTTTTTGTCAATATATATTCTTATTTTATAAAGTCTCTATAATATTATTTAACAAGTTATTTCCTACGTATAAAATTCACAAAATTCACGTTAATTAACATGATGGTAAATTACGTTAAAAAACTAAATGAATTACAGTTATTATATAATTGTCATTATCAATATCTCTATTTTATTTTTAATTAGTTTTTTTTTTCAAAAGAACAAAAAGGAACATATCTATAAATATTTTTAAGCTATTTGGGATTTTTTTGTTTTATAAACCATACTTACATCAATTTTTCAAAAGTCAATAATATATGTATACTTGATTAGTAAGTATTATTTTAACAAATAACTACCTAAATTTAAACATTGTAGATTTTTATATATAATCAATTATAAATAAACAAATGTATATTATTATTTTCAACTATTGTGGGTTTCTATTTACCGTTCAAAAACATTTACTATTTTCTTTTCAAAATAAAATTATTAATAATTTAATTTGAAAGTCGGAGGATCAATATTTTTAATTTCTTCATATTTTTCGTATGCTATTTTAATCTAAATCATCATATATTAATTTAACATAATTTTATATATACTTAAAAATATAAGAAAAATAACAAAACTAAATGAAAATAACAACCCTATTCGTATTTTTAGCATAAGTAGAACTAAAAGCAGTTAGTTCAATTTAGAGAACTAGTAGCAATTCAATATATTTAACTCAACCTTATTATAACTTCGCTCATATGATCAAAACATTAGAACTCCCATTGATGTCTTTTGATGGCTTTGTCATATGTTCCCATCTCTCTAGAGAGGTTTCATTACTCTTCAAAATCTTCTCAATTTCATGCAGAGCAAACTGTTTTCTTTCTTTTTCATTTAAACAAAGTTCTACAACACTAAAAAAGTTTAGATTAGTAAATATCAAACAAACAGTAGAAAAAAACATAATTAGAAATCAACTTCACCTAGTCGTTTTAACTGTTTTCTTCTAATATACTCAACGTTTTCTAAATGGTACTCCCAAGTATTTTTTTAAACAACTTCTAGTTAAGATAGTGTATCAGATATAAGCATGATAGCAAATACCTGACGCATAAAGGGTGAAGAATTTGTAAAACTGGTCATGATTATATCATCGATATATTCTTGGTCATCTTGTAACAACCCCCGAGCAAAGCACGTCTCTTTGTAAGAAGGATAAGGGACTCCATTATAAGTTTTGATATCATCAAATGATAGGACCTCTGACAATATTTAGCAATACATGCAGATACTATGCTTCTTCGATTTTCTTTGGTACATAATTAATTCTTCCAATATTGAACCCTTTAACTTTATCCTTTCAGCGTCTCTCCTTGTTCCAAGTAAACATAGTTAGGATTTCAGCTAAAGTCAGTTTTCTAGCAACATCACTAATCTTATTCAGTTCAAACCACCCCAAAACATTATGTTTTCAATTAGCTTTCTGATGAGGACTTCTTCGTGTTATCATCCTTGAACACAATAATCTGTTTGCCTGGTAGATGGAAACAAAATTTCTCAACAGCTGTAGATCGAAAGTGTATTGGATACTTGAAAGTCCTCCATGCACCTCCAGAGGCAGAAACATATCTGCAAATGGAGAAGATCAATATATTACATTCACGTTGTTAACCACATTCTCAAGTTTCTAACGCAAAAACAAAACAATACTTGCCATAAGAAAATCTATTATCTCATTTTTCTCTTTTTCGTTGGTTTTGTTTTTCCCTTTGAAGCCTGGGCTGTTAAATCTTTCTCTTATCACACTTAAACCCATTTTCTCTACAAACCGAGAATCTTCACGTCTTCTATAAACTAGAAACCCTTCTTTGTTCATAGATGTTTGCTCTACAAAAACCTTTGAATAAAGTTTAGAATATTTACTATTTTCCATACACGGTGAATTCATGTTGACAACCCCACAAGGTCCAAGAATCATCATATTTTTTACAACTCTGTAAAGCTCCGGGTCTAGTATACTGTCTGGAATTTCAGCTGAAATGATGTTGTCAATGTGATCAATAGCAGAGAACTTAGATTTAGGATGCATGAATAGCAAGATATGAACATGTGGTAGACCACGTTTTTATAACTCTACTGTATACATTGCTGCATTAAATAGAAGTGAAGGTTAGACATAATAAATATTATGAAAATCACAAGTACTATAAACTGGCCACCAGAAAAAATAACTTACACGATACTACTTTTCCCAATAGCTCCTTGTCCGTTAAATCACCCATTAGAGAATCTAACTTCATATTCAATATTCTGCAAATTTTGTCTGGTCTGTCTTCAGCCTTTAGGTTGCACTTCTCTAGATACCTTATGTTTTCATGCCACTTAGGATTACAAGTAAATGTTATGAATAAATCAGAGAAACCAAAATGTTTACAAATAGCCATAGCGTCCAAATATAAGTTCTTCATGTAACATGGTCCACCTACGAATGTAGCTGGAAGAATAAAATGATGTCCTTGTTCATGCATGTTAGAACCACCAGCATCCTCTAGCTATTTAATTGAGTCAGAGCTGTCAGAACTTAAACTCGTCTGATCCAACTTCAGATATCTTAGCTTGTTTGTCTCGATTGTAGTATAAGCATCAACCAAAAACGTTAAAACAATCGTCTGGAATGAAGGAGCCTATGGCACTCGTTTTCCCTTTCCTGTAAGCGAAAAGCAAACTATTATCTCATGCTAATTTTATCTCTCTTTAGATTTTCTGTTGCTGATATATGTCCTTTCTTAATTCCAAGTCTGAATCCATCTTCACCATACGTAGAAATCAAAGGATATTGAAGTGCAAGATATGAAAGATGTATTTCACTTATCCTTTTTTAAGCGTTTGGTATGTTTCTCTTGCAAAACAATGTCCTTTTTCTCCATATCAAAATTGAAATCCTCTGATATCAAAGACGCAACCTCTGAAGCGGTAAGTGTGTCGTACGTCCTCCCATCCTTTTCCCGACTACCCACAATCCTCATATGAAATGTATAATCTGGATCCATATTAACTATGTCTCTTGCCATTTGAAACTTTGAGACATATGGATTGACTGTGTTTAACATCTTCATGATCATTTCAATAATTTATTTCATAAAATGTGTCTTTTTAGCCTTTGTGGTTGTCTTGTTGTATTTTCTGAAATTATAATCGCATACAAAAATATTAGTACACATAATATAAATAATATTATATAAAAATGTAGCACATAAAACACACAATTTCGATATTACCCGATCATAGCATCCATGGTCTCAAACCTCATTTTTCGTGTCAGCAATATAGAGCTGAGAGAACTTGGCAGAATCACCAACATCTGGTTTCAAACTCCCCACTAAATGTTAGTTCTCTCCTTGAAGCTGGAACATATTCGTTCTCTTTGCCTTTTGAACTGAATTATCAACTTTACCACCAAGAGATATCAATGAAAAAAACATGTTCAGTGCCCTGATATTATCACGAAAATATTTGCTGATCTCAGTATTTTCAGTCAAAAGATTCTCAAAACCTCGGGAGATTCTTTTAGCAATGGCAATTTAACTTTTCCTTGACCACAACACAATGAAAACGTAGGCTTCTTCAAATTTTTCTTCTTGTTAATAAGTTCACTATACCACATAATAGCTGCACAATATTCACATTTGTAGGTTGGATCACCTTCATTAATGTAAACTAATAAAAACAAAAATAATTATTTCTTAGCTGCATAACATAAATATTACTTTAGTTTAATAAGAGTTAGACCATTACAGTCACATGTTTCTTTCTTTGATGAACTACTGGTGTTTTCATTTTGTTTTCAAACATTATTTGAAAAATTCTGGTCATTGACTGAACTATATCCTGTTGAGGATGCTTTCTTGGTTCCACACAAATGACTTCATCTCCGCTTGATGAATTTTTTTTATATCACTTTCCTGACTACTGCAGTCAAAAACCTAATCACCATAATCTTCAGAATAATTTGTGAAAACATAAAATATATCACAAAACATACACTAAACAGATATTGAAACTCCCTTGTAATCTGAAAACTAAAACAAAGCTTTATGAAACAATAACTAAGATCCAAGAATTTATTTACCATCAGATGAGTAGTGAATTTTAGAATCTTCAATGTCCTCCTCAACAATTATTGCACAGCTAGCAGAAGAACGAACTTGAGTTACATGTGAATGAATATTTAACTGTGTCTTTCTGCGTTTGTTTGAAACATCTTCTTTGTCTTTGAGTTTGTATGCATACGTGAACATAGTCATGAAAATATATTGCTTAACATATTAAAAAGAAACAACCGCGTACAATTATATTTAGTATTGAACTCACTCAAAATACTGCTTTAGGTTGACTGTGTATGATTATTTGAACAATTTGAACGTTGAGTCACATGAGGAGGTTGGACTGGTTGATGTGTGTTTGTGACATCTTCCAGAACTTTTCCAAAAACAGAATCTAATGGTATAGTAACGCTGGGTTGACTTGATAATGAAACATTAGAGTCTTTAGACGTTCTCATCCGTTCTTGTGTTGATTCAACTGTAATGTCTCTTGAATTGTTCAATGATGCAATCAAAACAGGACCATTTGATTGTGTTGTTTGGGATCAATGATGTATCTGTTTTGATAAATCATAACAGTCGCCATTGCTAACTCTTTTTCTTCTTCACCCTAGTTGCTTGTTAATGGCCCGATAATAAAAATAATTTTTTGATACTAAAAAGTTCAAAGATTTAGTTAGTTAGAATATATTGAAATGTTATGATACAAAATCTTTCACTATTTTCATTTTCATTCAAATAATCCCACGCTTTAATTTTTAAATTATTGTTATATATATTTTCACTGTTACCTCAAGTTATATTAATTATTCCTATTTGAAATTAAATATATGTAAGTTTCTGTAATTTGTTTAGTTACAATTGTTATATATTAAATATTTTTGATGAACTGAAAATATATGGATATTTTGTAGTCAATTATTGCAAATTGATGTGTTAGCCTAAAGCAATGTAGCATAAATATTATGATAATATAAATTGATCCTTATTGAAGATTTTGATGATAATTTCATTATATAAACAATTTTTTATTAATTTAAGTAGAATCCAAATAAAACCCAAAAGTAGATAGGAAACCAAACACAAACTAAAGTTGCTTATTCTAAAAATAAATAAAAAATGTAAAACATAAAAACCAAATATGAAATTAAAAAACACTAGTCAAAATGACTAATCATCCACTCTTCTCCTCTTTGCCTGCATCAGGAGTGACTTTTTCAATTTTGATCACCTTTGTGCATTGCTTCTTTGTAGAAGAATTGTTGTCAGTTGCATCTACATAATCGTGTTATATAAAACGCTTAGATGAAGGGGTTGAAAGAGAATCCAAACTTGATGGAATATCAGTTGGTTGTTGACATGAAGCCTATAATATAAATTGAGAATTGTTTAGAGGGAATGCAATATATATATGTACGATAAAATATATATTTTTACCTCAGTACAACATATCATTGGGGTTTCTTTGTCCGACTGATTCACAGAGTCTACTGTAGAACTTGTGGTAACAATGTCATAAAAATTCCAAACTTTCGTGGATTTGGAATTTTTCACTCCATAGACAATATTATGTTACCCACACAATCCCAAAACCATAAGTTTTGCCAACTAAATCGAAAATCTCATTTGGTAACAATTCCAGATCTTCAATCTGTTAAAGATAGTAAAACTCAATAAAACCATATTGAAATTTTGTATATCGATTATATAACCATAACAATAAGTTTTGGTTACCTCATCCAAAGAAACATTTAGGAGTTTTGTTGAAGAATCTTTGACAATGGTTTTTGCAATAGAGTCTAAAAGCATGAGTTTAGACTCTCCGGTTTGATCTTTCACAAGCAAATGCAGCTTGTATCTGAAAAGAATACACCAACACGTTTTTCATACATTTCCAAGATCAAGGGTATTATATGGTATCATGAGAAATATTTTTTAAGAACAATAACCTAGGTAAAACTTTGGTGATAACACATGTGCAAACTTCACACCACCATTTTGGCACTTTAAGATCTTCATTTAGATCATACATCTTGAAAACCTTTTTGTTGCGTACCACAAAAAAAAATACCATCTCCAATCGGTATTAATGGTATAAACTGAACAGATAATTCTGCAATTTCAAACGTACAAAATTCAAAATACGTGTTAACCAAAATCGTTGGTTATATATACCAGGCGAAAATAATTTAAATATACAAACCTGGTCTAGGCGTTTCATTTCTTGTATGGTTCTAAATGGAAATTCAGACCATTTCTCACGCTTTTCTGGATGACATTCTTCTCTTCTTTAGTTTCATACAACTCGATAGAGTTATTTTCACCATGGAACCTAAAGAAATAACAAAAAACCCATGAAATATATTGAATAAACTTTGAAATGAATTAAATATTTCAAATCCGGTGTCCTTACATTTGTTTCAGTGCATTTGCTTCTTTGGTTTCTCGGTTGATCAACATCAAATGAGAATCAAATGAATTGGAGACTTGCAGCTCTCCTGAAAATTTAATAAAAGTTCTCGAACCACACTTTAATCAAATATAACAAATAAAAACTTTTTGATGGGCTCTTAGACGCATATAAGTACCTTTGTACTTTCCGAGTTTAGCAAATCTTATTAAACAAATATTTCTATTATTTGTTTCAGTGACTTCAGAAGTCAAAGCTCTTCAAATTTTCCCCAAAGACAGCATTTTAGTCGACATATACTAAAAATACACTTCCAAGTATGAAGCACTTTCACATGGACCCTCCATATTGATTTGAAAGGCTTAACATTACTTAAAGTGCTGATTTTGATAATGGAACTCATAATTGTAGGTAGACACTTTTGCAGTTTTAGATGTGTTAAAGTCACTATTTATATACATATTATCGTTGCTAAAAGATCAGGATTTATTCAAATTATATCGTATAAATATGGAATATCCTATGGAAATATTGTATACTAAATCTATTAAAATTCAAAAATATGTGCTTTTTGGATTGGTCCGATAATGTTTGTTAAAATTTAAATATAATATTTAGATTTAGTTGTGATTTTTAACAATGAGTAGTCAGATTTCAATATATTACAACTGTTAAAATATATTCTTGATTTTCAAATATTTTGTACCATATTTATCTTTATATTAAATTTTAAAAACTAATAAAATAATGGTAATATATCAAGTTGTTATAACAATATTGTTATATCAGTTGCAATCAACTAACCATATATTTTTAGTATATGTTGATACACTTTTTGATAATAATATATAATATTGTGTGGCATGTTATATGTTTTCAAGATATGTTTAACGTAATAGATAAAATCGTTTATGTTATTGTTTTTGTTTGGGTATTTAGAATGCCATATAGTGAAAGTAACTATTAATAAGTTACTACATTACACACATTCAATTTGATGTGTTAAGATTTGAAATTGAAATAATTACCATTATATACATTAATCCAATATTAGATGTTATTGACATAAATTTATCATCTTAATAAAACGATATTTTTATTTCCGTTATGTAAAAGCAAGAAAATTACCAAAGTAAAAAGAAAACAAACAACCTCTTAAAGATGCAAAAACATAAGATAAACTAAAACTAAAAAAAAAAACAAAATAAATAAGTAATAAAAGAGTCTGACATTTTGATTCAACTAAGCCACTCTTCTTTTCTTTGGCGTCATCATGATCCATTGTTTCAATATTAACCACATTTGTGCATTGCTTCTTTCTTGAATAAGTTGATATATGGTGCAGTGACTTGATTCTCTTCCAGATAATTTCATCAAGATTTCATACTTTGTGACTTTGAAACTTTTGACTTCAGTAGAAATGTTATTTTCATCAATAGAAATCCCAAAACCATAAGTTTTTGCCAACGATATCCACAACCGCACCTAGTAAAGCTTCTCGATCTTGAATCTGTTAAGAGTAGTAAGACATGTTATAAACTAGCTACTAAAGAATAATTAATATCTTTAGAGTAGTTGGTTACCTCATCCAAAAATCCATTTAGGAGTTTTGCTGCAGAAGATTTCACAAAATATTTAGCAACTGAGTCTAGAAACATGAAGTTTAACCTCATAATAAAATAAGTATTTGTTATGAATAGATTTTGGATAACATATGACCTTGGTGAAACCTTTGTAACAAATGCTGGCAAACTTCACACCACCAGTTAGCCACATTTAGATAATCAAATTGCAGATTCATTTTGAAAACCTTTTTGATGCACACCACACAAGAAACATAATATCATCCACTCAATGTATCAATTGAATAAATAGTACAAATGACCCAGCAATTTCCAGCCTACAAATAAATTAAAATTTGTGTGAATACTGTCGGTTACAAATAATAAATAATGATTTAATAGAATATTGTTTTTCAATAGAACCAAACCTTATTGATGCGTTTCATTTCTTAAATGGTTCTTAATGAAAATTGAGACCATTTCTCGCTTTTTTGCTGGATCAGAATCTTGTCCTTTTTAGGTTGGTATAGATCAATAGAATTATCATCACCATGAAACCTAAATAAAAAATAACATAAATCATGATACGGTAATTTATTAAAACACTTTAAGAATTATTTTTGAAGTGCTTGCATTTGTTTCAAAGCTTGTGCTTCCTTGATATATGTGTTTATCAACACCAAAGAAGAATTACAAGCATTGAAGACATGAAACTCGTCTGAAACGCAAATATATCATATGTAAAAATCAACACTATTACAACAAAACCATTAATATTTAATGAAAACACTTTAATATAAGCAATATACCTATGTATTTTTGAGTTTGGCAAATCTTATTAAACAAATAACTCCCTTGTTTGGTTCTTTGACTTCTCGGGCTAAAATTTCAGCAGATTCCTCCTATCTCTTAGAGTAAACTCCACTTTGTTAACTTCTTTTCATGCACATCAAAGTTTACCCACCTCACCCAAATCTAAGACTTCACCAATCACATATGTTATGCAAAAACTTATAAGTTACATGAATGTCCGAATATATTAATATGATTTAAAATTACTTATATCAAAAAAAAAATTACCAATAAGAAAAGATGTGTTATTTGAGCGACTTAGAATGTTGGCAAAATCCTGGAAATCGAGGAAGATGTTGTCATATTTTAGATCATATTATGTTATGCAAGTTTGACGCAAGAATGAAATTTTGTAAACGTGGTTGGTGGGTCTGTAAAGACCAGTTGCTGAACTTAAGGCCATGTTAGTAATAACTTCCCATTCTCCAACACGGCAATTTTTCTCCAGTCGTTCGATGAATGGTTGCTTGCAACTAGCGTGGATTTTGATACCCTAAAACATTAAAAATGATTGTTAGTGTATTAAACATATAGTATACACGTCATGTAGGTTATATGACTTATATTTTAATCGGTTAAGACCATTTCAAGCGAAGAACCAAACTGTGGTGTGAAAGACTTCCAGGTATGAAGCACCTTCACCTGGAATCATCATGCCGATTTAAAAAGCTTAATAACATTTAAATTGTTGATTTTAGTTATGGAACACGTAACTATTTTCACAGTCTTGACTTTTGGAGGTTTCGATTTGTTATTTTTGATGGGTTAGAATTGACTATTTATATACATTACTAAGTAGATAAATGATTAGGATAGTAAAAAATAAAATTGTTTCATGTGAGGAATATTCTAGGGTTATCAAATATTTGAGATCTATTAAGTTACAACAATAACTGATTACAATTTTTATACTATGAAAGTTGTTTAATTCAGATAGGATCATACAAGATAGGATCAAGTTTTGACCTTTGGATGTTTAGATTTGTTATTTTTGATGAATTATATTCACTATTTATATATATTTTAACATAGGTAGATGATTACGATGCCAAAAAAAAAATTGTTTCTTGTGAGGAATATTCTAGGGAAATCAAATATTTGAGATTTATTAAGTTACAAAAATCAGTGATCAAGACTTTTTTCTTTACTATGAAGGTTGTTTCAATTTAGATTACAAATGTTTTCAACTGCTGCAAAATATTAACATAAAGAATGATTTGTGAAAAAAAAATTCAAAATAACATTAACATAGAATGCATAAATAACTATAGGGTTATCTGTAACAACGATATTTGTTTAGAACCATATGTCAAGTTTCCATGTATTTGAACATCAAGGATTTGTTCTAAGCTTCGAAGAGACATTGAATTTGAACTGACTATGAATAATGTGTGGTCACTTTAATCAATTTTGAATTTGAGGATCCGCCTGAGATGGATACAAAACTAAAGTTGTATATTGGTGACTGAGAACTCAACCTTTAAATGTGCAGGTTGTGAGAAAGCTTCAAAAATACACCATTCTCACTAAGCTTCAAAATCTAGAACATGACATATCCATAATTTTGTTCATTGATTAGAACATAGAATGATTGTATAATATTGATGATTGACACGAGTATTGGTTATAATTTTTGTTAACAGTATGAATATACAATATGCAGAACTCAAGAAAGGTGAAGAAGATTTGATTCATTACACACAATCCATACATTGTATTATGACAACAATGTTTGAGTACATTTGATTATAAAAGTCAATGTTGATATTAATGCCATAGGATCTGTTAATATTTATTTAATTTGTAGTCTAAATGATTGGTAGGGTCATAGTTTAGTTGCAATAAATATAATAGGTTAAGTTAATTAAATTATTTGGGAAATGTCCAACCTAGACTATTGATTGATGGTATTGAATGATTTCAAAAATAGGTATAACAGAGGGGCGGGGGAAAATGGTCAATTAAATCTTCAAGTATTTGCAATTAACACTTTTATCCTTCAACTATCAGGTATGCAAAAGTCTTGAAGTGTGTTAGTTGACTTTGCAAAACTAAACCTCTATAAACTTCACGTTAAATGGTTAATTGTGAACGTTAGTGTATTCTTTTAAGCTCCATACATCCGTTTTTTTCTTCATAAATTTCAGTGTCACTTCCCTGAATCCTAACTTGTTGCACAATTATCACCATTTTACTTTTTCTTGCGCTTTATTGGATTTCTTGGCAATTGTGTGACAACTGACAATCTCAAGTAAGCAAATCCACCACCTCCTCCCCCCCCCCCCCCAATTAATGTCAGCTTCATTAGATCAATTTATTGGAAAAACAAGAAACGCTAAGTGTCACATAATAGAATTTTGCTTCCTTCCCAGAAACACTAACATAAAAGATGTTACAATTTCCCAGATTACAGAAGAACTCTATAATTCTCTTAAAAAGCTATTATTACATTATGTCATCTCATAATCCCTTAAAACAAAAATCTATACTCCCTCTATTTAATTCAAAAAGTGGTGCAATACGTTAGAATTTGATTATGGAGTTAAGTTGAAAAGAAGAAATCGAACATTTTCAAACGAAAAAAGAATAAAAAAATTAATTAAAAAGAGCAAATATGTTGTGATTTTTGCTCTTTCTTGGCTTGACCCCTCCACTCAGTTACCGGCCAGCTTCTCTCACTTTTGTTCACTCAAGACTGTTTTGTTCTCACTCACTCTCTCTGTTTTTACACTTGTGTTACAATGTCATAACAAAAGCATGTTGGATATTTAAGTGTATCATTGCAACCATTTAAATGAAACATTGTAATTGTTTAAATGAAAGATTGCAATTGTTTGTGTTTGTGACTATCATTAATGAATTGTTGCAACTTTTGGTGATAAACCATTATAACCGTAGATGATAAAGCCTTTGGTGGTGAACCATTGTGATTTTTGGCTAATCAATGCAACTTTTGGTGCTAACCACTGCGATTGAAACCCTTGGTGCTAACCACTGCGATTGAAACCCTTGGTGCTAACCATTGCAACCCTTAATTCTTTATATAAGGAGTTGTGAGCAATGGAAAATAATAATTTCAAGAACTTCAAGAATAACTTGTACAACTTGTATAATTTGAACAAGAGAAAATCAGAAGTTAATTGTTATTTAGAGAGAGAGATTCATTGTTCTAAGATCATCAAAGATCTTTGAAGAAACACATAAAAACACTAAATCTCTATTTGTTATTCTTGCTTCTTAGCCTAGAACAAGAATGAGATTTTGATTGTCTTATCTTATAAAGAGATTTCGTGTAACCCAAATGTTTGGAATATGGTTGAAATATTCTTTAAAGAAAGTGACCTCATGCGCGATTCAATTATTATCCAAGTATATAGTTCACACTCATTCGGGTTACCAAACCACAATTTAACGCACACACACTTTATTTACTCTCTCTCACGTTTGTCTTTGTTCATGTAGAGAGAGAAGAGAGTTTATCTTGTATGACTAAATTGTTATTTATCCAACTCTTTTTCTTATTAGAATTGGATATGTTTCTAGAACAATACTACACATACTTATATAGTAGTTTCCATTAACTACTACACATGCACTTTAAAAACTACAACTTAGCCTTTACTTCTACTAACCACTCTTAGCAACTTTCATTAGCTCTTCTTAGCTAGGCTTTTATTCAACACTTCACTTTTCCTTGATAGCTTGGCCAACTAATATCTTCTCTTCTCAGCTTGATTTTTTGTGACTAAAATCACATCTCAACTTCTCGTTGGGCTTCTTGTCTTTAGTTGGCTTTTGCTTCTTATTCTTTTCCTTGGATGGTAAGCAATCTCTTGCTTCCACTTCTTCATTCTTCTTCTACGTGACTCGTTGGTCACTTCTTCTTCTTTGTTCGTTTCTTGTGTGGCAAGCTTCCTTGCTTCCATTTCTTCCCTTGGAGGATTTAATCAAAGTTCAATCTCAACAAAACGACAAAAGTTGAGGAATTGCATAGTCGATAATTGAGGTCCGTCTGATTTTGTAAAGCCAACTAGCACTTGAAGATTTTAATTGCATAGTCGAATAGTTGAGGAATAAAAATGTTAATAAAAAAATAGCAAACGACAAAAGAGAAGGTTTTATAATAGTATTTTATGATCCTAACGACGGAGACACATGACCACTTTTAACGGCGCACTGACATTTTAATATCCGTTTGTGTATCATGAAAATCTCAGTTTCGCCCCCCCCTTGATGATCTCTTCAGTTTCTCTCTAATGGCTATGATAAGCTTATTTGAATTAATCACAGTTTCTTCCCTTTGTTTCTCCTTCTTCTTTGGATATTTCTTGATAATGAAGAAACGTCACCGTTCGTTACCCACGAACTGGCCATTCCTCGGTATGCTTCCGGGCATACTCGTAGAGATCCCTCGTGTATACGACTACATAACCGAGTTTCTCGAAGCCTCAAACTTAACTTTTCTTTTCAAAGGCCCATGTTTCGTTGGCGTCAACATGCTGTTTACTGTAGATCCGGCTAATATTCATCACATCATGAGCTCAAACTTCACAAACTACCCAAAAGGATCCGAGTTCAAGAAGCTATTCGATGTTTTGGGAGATGGGATTTTCAACGCGGATTTCGATCTATGGATGGATCTGAGGAAGTCAGCTCAAAGCATGATGAGTCGCCCTGAGTTTCAAAGGTTTACATTAAGAACAAACATGAGTAAGCTAGAGAAAGGTCTTGTCCCAATTCTTGATCACTTTGCTGAGAAGAAACTAGTTCTTGATTTACAGGATGTGTTCCAAAGATTCACCTTCGACACTACCTTTGTTTTAGCGACCGGGATTGATCCAGGTTGTCTCTCCATTAAAATGCCGGAAATCGAGTTTGCTCGAGCTTTAGATGACGCAGGGGAAGTTATATTTTTCAGACATATCAAGCCGGAGATTGTTTGTAAGATACAAAGGTTGCTTGGGTTTGGAGATGAGTTGAAGATGAAAATTGCTCACTCGACTTTGGATCGACTTTGCTCTAAGTGCATAGCTTCAAAGAGAGATGAAATTATAACAAGTGGCGTTACTAGCATCGACTCTTCTTCTAAAGATCTGTTGATGTCTTACATGGATGTAGACACCACCAAGTACAAGTTGTTGAATCCAGGCGATGACAAATTCCTCAGAGACATGATTTTAAGCTTCATGATAGCAGGTAGAGACACCACAGGCTCTGCTCTCACTTGGTTCTTCTGGCTTCTCACCAAGAATCCACAAGTAACTACCAAGATTCGTCAAGAAATCAACACAAAACTATCTCCAACAACCAATAATGATTCTGATGATGATCATTTCAATCCCCAAGAACTAAACAAGTTGGTGTATCTACATGGCGCCTTGTGTGAAGCCCTCAGGCTATATCCACCGGTTCCATTTCAGCACAAGTCTCCTACAAAACCCGACCTTCTTCCAAGCGGACACAGAGTCGATCCAAGTACGAAGATTGTGTTTTGTCTCTACTCACTAGGGAGAATGAAAGCGGTATGGGGAGAAGATGCATCAGAATTTAAACCGGAGAGATGGATTTCGGAAAATGGAAGTTCGATTATACATGTGCCATCTTTTAAGTTCTTATCATTCAATGCCGGTCCAAGAACTTGTTTGGGGAAAGAAGTGGCTATGACGCAGATGAAGACAGTGGCGGTGAAAATCATACAAAACTATGAGATAAAGATCGTTGAAGGACACAAGATTGAGCTAGTTCCTTCTATTATTCTTCACATGAAACAAGGGCTTAAAGTTATGGTCACTAAGAGATCTAATTTGGTGTGAATGTTATGCAATACTTTTGTTGTATACTAAGTGTTTCCCTGCAACAACTATATAAATTTCAAATTTAAATTATATTTTAAAATAAAATTTCATTAATATTTTATAATTTTATAATTTTCTTATTAATATTTAATATAATTTTTATTTGATCAAACATAAAATTAAGAAAAAATAATTCTTGATATAAAAATTATATAATCATCAAAAAATAAAACTAAACATTGTTTCCAAAATTTGTAGATATATAAAAAAAAACTAATGATGTTACGATTAAAATTTTATAAGTTTTGTAAGAAATTATAGAATATTTTAAAAATCTTTTTGAGTGATAAAAATTATATAATTATAAAAAATAATTAAATAAATATTTCGAAATTTGTAAAAATTTGTTATATTTTTTATTAGTATATTATTTAATATCGTATTTGTATATATATATATATATTTATAAAAAAAATTAATGATATGTATGAGTTATTACCATTAAGTGTAATTGTCCATATCAAATTTAACCGTAAACTATACCATGTCATATTTTTAATGAAAGTGATTGTACAGAGGACACATAGGCAAGTGTGTGAAATAAATTTGCAAATAATGTCTAGAGGATAATAGAACAATAATGATCAAAGTTCTATATAATAGTGTGACTCGTTATTAAAAATGAAATATTGTGAGATATATTCTATTTTAGTTAGATAAATTATATATAAAAATAAATTTTATTGACAAAATTTTAAAAAACTTTTAAGTATATCTTCTTATCATTTTTTTGTTTAAATATATTGAATAGATTTATTAAGATAATTTCTTAATGTGTCCCTCACTCTTATCTATATTATTATTTGTAAAGTGGTTTATTTCCTATAAGCTTTCACGTTTAAAATTAGAACGACTAAAGTCATTACTATCCTTTATGAATAATTATATTTATTTATTGTAGTAAATTATTGATGATTAATATAATAAATTACCAAAAAATAAAAATAATTTTAATTTAATATATTGGATAATAGATTAAAAATAATATAATAAAATGTTCTTAAAACTAAATAAATTTTAAAAATAAAAAGATAATCCTTATATATGTTGTGTTATTATCTTAAAGGGATATCTTTCAATTATAAAGGTTAAAGTTAAAAACAGAAAATACTTAATTAAATATTAATCAAATAAAAATTTTGACTGTTTGCAAAACTGATATGTGCAACTCATCATGAAAGTCTGACAACTGTGACGACGATAAACCCATACAATAAGCTATTGATACAATCACCTCAAAATCTAAATATATGATGCATTTATCTGAATAACTTTTTTTACAGTGACATGTCCTGATGCTTCCCCACTATAGTCCAACATAGTGGTGTTCGAAATATCCTACCACAAAGAATCTCATATGGTGACATCGCAATTCTCGAGTGATAACTGTTGTTGTAGGTGAACTTTGTTAGCGGAAGAAATTATTGATTTTCTTTCTCAATCCAAAACAAATTACTTTCTTCCTGCCAATTGTCTTCAACAGTCCATTGATGGAATTCATAGTCACCATTACTTATTTCTACTCTTGGAAAAGTAGTTTTTCTACTAATCTAGTAAATATTTGTTGCTCTGCTTTAACCATCTGACATCCTAAATGCGATATATATGTAGCCACATCCTTCTTCATACCACTCATGTGATAATAGTGTTTCTGATCCATATACACTTTGTATTTTCTAGATGTATGGAGAAAGGTGTGTGGTGTGCTTGTTGTAAGATTTTCTTTTTTAATTGTTCGTCCTTCGCCACACATACTTAGTTATGGTTAAGAAAAGGACATTTTGTTTCCTGCGGTGTCAACGCTGACTTCTCTTATTTTTTTTTATTTTTTTTGCTTTTTCACTGCCTTGTTCTTTCCTTGGGGCAGTCGTATCCTCCAAAGTAAGTATGTCGATCCAACGCTTCAAGACCAACTGACTACGCCTCCACTGTAAATGTACAAAACCTGATGTTAACAAGTCTCTCGACCATCTCCTGAAACCTCCATGGTTACAATAGAACGCTCATGCGCCTGCTCAACACACATGTCACATGGTTGGCCTAACTAGGATGATATGTATCTAAAGATTGTAGTCTGCCAACAACTATATACATATGCGATATCTCAAACTCAAATCTTCTGGAATGCAAATATACTTAAGACAGGTGATCTGTAATAATATGAACCTCCGCCCGCGGTGAAATACTTGGCCTGGTAAACCTATTGTCAGTTAGATTCTCCAGCTGCTTTTTTAACTCAAATATCTCTGTCAACGCTAAATGGTATGGTGCTCGTGACTCTGGTGTTGTCCCTGATTCTCAATCAATAGGAAAAAATTTCTCTTTTCGGTAATCCCTTTCAAAGATTCAAATAAGGCCGCCTACTCTGCAACCATTAGTGTATCTTGTAACTTCTGCTCTCCATCATCATCTTTAACCATCACTATGGTTACTATAAAATCCTCAGCTCCTCTCTCCAGCAACTTATCAACATGAAACATGGAGATAATCAAAACTCACTTGTTCGTTTGAATGCCTTGGAAGGTTACATGCTTCCACTTTGATGATAAACATTTTTTCCTCCTGCAATCCAGAACCACTTGATGTTATGACAAGAATCCATACTTAGTATCACATCATATTGCTTAAGCTCCATAGCTGATAAATATCGTATGACCTAAAATCTTTGAAGTATGGACAATCTATGAATAATGCTTGACGAAACTGATACACCTGAGTTATCTGACAAACTGTAATATCATCAAATTGTTGAACACCTGGTTGAAACAATGTTTGCCGGAGAAAGAATGACGATGATTTTAGTCATCGATATTAAAAGAGACAATTGGGATAGTAATTATTGGACATAAACGTTTAAAACTGAATTCCCTAATCGCCAACTAGGGTCGGGGTTGGGACTGAACTTGCTCTGATACCAAAATGTATCTTCCTCTCCTGAGAACGCCGTGTCACTATTAACATCTCATAACTGCTAAATAAAAATACACTCACCCTAAACCCAAATAAAATCCTAATGAAAATCGCCCAAAAGCACCAATCCGTCCAAAGATTATCTACTTGCCCGTCTCACCTGAAATGGGGAAGATGAAGGGGTGAGTAACAAGGGAGTCACTCAATGAGGTATGGGATGCTAAACCCGAAGTATATGGACTCGGACATAGCACTCCGAATATATATAGTTTAACCCTAACATGAATCAACACAACACCTAAAGCATCCAAAGAGAAAACCATGGTTCTAGATACATACTCGCATACAACCCTCACACCAGAGGGCTCATATAGTCGGGAGTGTCCGATCACCTACAGTCGGGAGAGTGCCCGGCCACATCACATATAGTCGGGAGAGTGTCCGGCCACATCACATATAGTCGAGAGAGTGCCCGACAACCTATAGTCGGGATATTGCTCGGCCACATCAAATACAGTCGAGAGAATGATTGGCCACCTACGGTCGGGAGAGTGCCTGACCACCTACAATCGAGAGAGTGCCCGACCACATCATGCACATACAATCGGGAGAGTGCCCGGTCACATCACATACAATCGCACAAACTCATACTTACATCTATCATATTTAAATGAAAAAACAATGTCGAACCCTCTAACCTCCTATTTCTAGTTTATGCAAAGAAACTAATAACTAAACAAACATAAACAAACTCAATTGACGCAGACTAGACATACTAGAATTAAACTATGTATATTCAAATTCTAAGCCATGTACGAAAAATTAGGAGAATGATCCTCACTTAAGCCAAGATGGAAAAATGTCAAAGAGAGTTGGGTTAACCGGGAAACTCAAACCAGAAGAAGCTATCGCGTGTCAAGCTCAGGTGAACACGAGAAGAAGCTGGCCTCCATATGCTACAGTCGATAACGATCAAACTTAGCTCACACGAGTGATGCTGCCGTGATGTATTTTCTGTTGGAGAAGCAACACAAACCAATGCATGAAGAATTATGGACACGCCATAACAAGAACAATTATTAGCAGTGAGGTTCAGCACCTTGTCTCATGATTATTTTCCGGTGCAAATAACCTTGTCTCACGATTGATTGGTGGTGGTGACGGGTTGGGGCAACGGTCTGGCAATGGTGTAGTGAGTAATAAGAGCGAAGGTTCAGTATCTTCCTGCGCAAGAAATGTCTAGCGATCACCCTAGATCTTATGTTTCTCCTCGGCTAATGATACAGTGTGACTTCCGGTAACACAACAACGTCTCTAATGGTGCCGACACGGTGATCCGACAATACAAGATCATTTTCCAGTGATGAACAGATCACGTTATCGGAGATTTGCCCGCTGGTGATAAAACGTGAAGGCTCCGGATTGCTCTTCCTTATCCTAATTGGAGTACAATGTAAAATGTCGATGAGGTGATTCCTGTGGTGGACACAAGCTATGGTGACTACGTACGGTGGCTCTTCTGGTGGTGATATTGTAGAGATTATTATCTAGGTTTACTTAGGTTTGAGGTTAGGTATAATCTAGTTATAGAACTAAACGTAATGACACAAGTGATTTAACGAGTTCCCGGCCTCTAACCGGTACGTCTCGTGGGAGAACTTCTGCTCCCAAACTCCACTAGATCAAAGAGACTATAGCAACACTCCAATCCAGTGTATGCTAAGTAGGTTACAAAGTATCAAACCCTTCAAGCTAATGAATATAACAAAGCCCTTAGATAAGATAGACTTAAGCCTAAGCTTTTTATCTTGTATTGTTGTATTCTCCCTTGCTTGTTGTCTTGCTTGATCTTTGTCCTTGTAATCTGGTTAATCTTTTTTGCCTTAACCTAAAACACCATATTAACTTAGCTTTATATATGTGTTTTGTGAGGTTTCCAAGTGCAATCAGGAGAACGAGAATGGGGCCCGCGAAGTACTATCTCGGCCCAATACATTAATGCAAGCTCTGGCCCAGCTGATGTGCTCAAGCCCACAACTTCTTACAAATCTCCACCAGTTGTGAATTGAGCCCATAGGCCCAGTCCCTTCTCTGCAACCAGTCTAGGTTACGCCTCTCTTTGGTCGTTTTGGAGAAAGCCATTTTCGACTTTCTCTCTGCCTCTCTCCCTCTGCGATCCTTTTATCGGTGAGATTTCACAGCTTCATTAGAGTAATCCGTCTGATTAGCTCCGTTGAATCGACTCCGCCTTGCTTCTCTTTCATCTCCGGTGCTTCTTATCCTCTATCTCGACTGTGAGATTCGGTTCATCCGGTGAAAGTGAAGATTTTATCGAGTGATTTGCTAACTCTTGGTTTCCTTTGCTCATTGCATGTCTTCTCCGGTGACTCTTCTTCACCGATGACATACCACCGAGCTCCGACTTGAGCTTTACAATCAAGCTCCACCCTTTTGGTGAATCAAGGTACGAGTCTCATTATCATACCTTTTGGCATCTCCGATTGTGTATTAACATAACCTTCTCTGTGTTAAAGAGACCGGTTCCGATTCGGTTGACGAGTTTCTCTGGTTCGCTTTTGACGCCACCACCTAGTTCTTACTCATTGATGCTTCTTGGTGAGCTGATGCCTTGTGCTCATTACTTCTACAGATAAGTTTTTCACCTAAGTAACTTTTATTGGACATTCTCGAGTTAGTTCTTACTAACCCATTATCGTCTGATTTCTGTAGGTTAGTCGGTCTTTTCGGTGTCGGTTGATGGTTCTGATTTCTTGGAACTACAACTCAATTTGATGAGTCAAAGAACCTTTGAGTTCGTAGGTCCGCAATATTTGATTACATCTAATGGCTCCACCTGAATCGAGTACACTTTCTCGATTCTTATTCTGCTCCAGGTAATACTTTTCTTTTGAAAATGATGCCCGTTGACACTTATTTTCTCACACATCACTAACCCCTCCTTGTGTTTCTTGGTTTGTGATTTGTGAGGGTGGAGTCTGTCAACCCGGATTACCTGGAGCTTCCCTGCCCTATCAGTGAAGGTTCAAAAGCTCACAGCAAAGCTGGAACTTCTGACCAGGTACTGTCTTAGTTAGGAAATCTGCAGGATTGACGTTAGTATGAATCTTGTTTAGGACAATGTCGCCTGCTTCTACTAGGTCTCGTATAAAATTGAACTTGGTAGCTATATGCTTAGTCTTCTCGTGATTGACTGGATTTCTTGCTAGGGATAGAGCACTTTGGGAATCACAATAGAGTTTGATGCCGTGTTGTTTGAATCCTAACTCTGTGCATATTTCCTTTAGCCACATTACCTCTTTTGCTGCTTCATTCATTGCCATATATTCAACTTCTGTAGTAGACAAAGCAACTACTGATTGTAAACAAGATTTCCATGATATTGTATTTCCTCCAAATTTAAATGCATATCCTGTTACTGAACGTCTGCGATCTATGTCTGTTGCATAGTCAGAGTCTGAGAATCCTTCTACTAGAAGTGTCGAGTTATTTTTGAATGTAAGATTCGAATTGATTGCCTCTTTTAAGTACCTTAGGATCCACTGGACTGCTTTCCAGTGTTCTCGTCCTGGCTTACTCATAAATCGGCACACATAGCCTACTGCAAATCCTAGGTCAGGTCTAGATCCCACCATCGCATACATTAGGCTTCCTACTGCGCTAGCATAGGGTGTTCTTTCCATGTGTCTTGCTTCTTCTTTCCATTCATCATCTGTAAGACTTCTCAATTTGAAGTGGGACGCGGTTGGAGTGATCACGGTCTTGGCGTCCTGCATGCCGAAAGTCTTGATAACCTTTTCGATATAGTTTCTTTGAGACAGGATCAGTGTTCCATTCTTTCTATCCCTTATGATATCCATTCCCAATATTCTTGAGGCTTGTCCCATGTCTTTCATCTCGAATTCTCCACTTAGTTTCTCCTTAAGGTCTTTGATTGCTTTCTTATTTCTTGAGGCAATTAGCATGTCATCGACGTATAGGAGTAAGTAGATTTCTTTATCTGTTTGAACGTCCATCATATACACGCATAGGTCCTTACTGCACCGCTCAAATAGCTGGTCTTTCATGAAACTGTTAAAACGGTGGTTCCATCTCCTTGGAGATTGCTTTAGGCCATATAGAGATTTTCTTAACAAACACACCTTGTTCTCTGTTCCAGGTTTTATAAACCCTTCCGGCTGTTCCATTAGGATTCTTTCCTCTAAGCTCCCATGTAAGAACGCAGTTTTTACATCCATCTGTTCTAATTCCAGGTCTAGGTTTACCATAATACTTAGCATAAGTCTGATAGAGACGTGTTTCACAACTGGTGAAAATATCTCATTGTAGTCAATCCCTTCCTTTTGAGAATATCCTTTAGCAACCAGCCTGCCTTTGTATCTCTCTTTTTCTATTCCTGGAATGCCTGGTTTTAGCTTGAACAACCATCTACATCCAACAAGTTTTGCCTTAGGAGGCCTGTCGATGAGATCCCAGGTTCTGTTTCTCTTGTGTGATTCCATCTCCTCTTCCGCAGCTTGTTTCCATAGTTTTCTTTCTCGACATCTCATAGCCTCAGCATAGGATTTTGGCTCTTGAATTTCTAGGTCCTCAACCACATTGAGCGCGTAAGCTACAAAGTTTCCATCTTCGTACCGAGATGGTGGTCTCATGTTCTGTCTTCTTTCTCTATCGCGTGCCAGGATATAACTGTCTAATGTTTCAGTGTTGTTACCCTCATTCTCGAATTCTTGATCTTGTCCATGGTAGCTTAAGCCGCTGTCACTGCTGTCTGTTGATGATTCTTCTCCACCTTGATCAGGTGCTACTTCGATCGTAGGAGAGTGAGAAGGTCCCCTGATCAAATCATCACTGAAAGAAACTCTTTTCTTAGTTTTCTTTTCATGATCAGCATCTCTCTCGTTTGTGACTTCTATACTAGCTTTTTCCTTGGCAACAATATGCTTGTATAGTTCCTCTTCATTGAAGATAACGTTTCTACTAGTTCTGCATCTCCCTTCATCTTCTATCCAGACTCTATATCCTTATGTTCCCATAGGATATCCAATGAATACTCCTTTAATCGCTCTAGGTCCAGTTTTCTCCTCAATCACATGGACATAGGCAGAACAGCCAAAAGTTCTGAGGTGCCCTAAGTCTGGTTTTGACCCCGACCATACTTCCTCAGGCATCTGGAACTTTAGTGTAGAATTAGGTGATCTATTGATCAAATATATTGCAGTTGATGCTGCTTCTGCCCAGAAACTTTGATCCAGACCGGTTCGGCTAACATACACCTCACTTTATCCATGATGGTCCTGTTCATCCTTTCTGAAACCACATTCTGCTGTGGGGTGTACGTGCAGGTTCTATGCCTTTTAATCCTAGCCTGTTTGCAGTAATCATCAAACTGTTTATTGCAGAACTCTAAACCATTATCAGTTCTTAAACATTTGATCTTCTTTTCTGTCTTGGTCTCAACCTCGGCCTTCCAATCTTTAAATTTCGAGAATACTTCATCTTTAGTCTTCAAGAAGTAGATCCAGACCTTCTTCGAAAAATCATCAATAAACGTCACAAAATATTTATTCCCAGCAAGGCTATCTGGTGTAGAAGGTGAGCCCCAAAGGTCAGAATGAACATATTCTAGAATCCCTTTAGTCACGTGTTTAGCTTTAGGAAAACTTTGTTTGTGTGATTTTCCTACGATACACTGTTCACAGAAATCTAGTTCCTTAACTTCCTTGTCAGTGAGGAATCCATGTTTGACAAGAACAGACATATTATTTAAGCTCATATGACCGAGGCGAGAATGCCATACATTAGTCATATTTCTCTCCACCTTCGATATATTAACCTCTCCTCTCGAAACTGTTCCTTGAAGATAGTATAACCCCTGATGATATTTCCCTGAGATGACCTTCTTGTCATCCTTGAAAAAATTTACCATGAGATCCTTGCCTTCATATCTGCATCTGAAGTTTCCAGCATCCCATAAGAAATTAAATTTCTGCTCATTCCGGGCATATATCTAACCCCTGTTAGGATAATTGTAGAGCCGTCAGAATTAAAAATTCTAATCTTCCCAATTCCTCGAATGTTGCTGTGAGTATTATTTGCCATTAATACTTTTCCTCTTTTAAACTCCTCCAAGTCGAACAAGAAACTTTTATCAGGTGTAATATGAAATGAACAACCTGAGTCCATTACCCACTCATCCTTTGTGTACTGAGCACTAACAGTGAGTATGAGAGGTTGATGTGGTTCTGCTGCAACGTTGGCAGAGTCTTGCGACTTGCCTGTCCTCCTATCAGGACATTCACGCTTCCAATGACCCTCTTTGCCACATATAAAACACCCCTTAGTGTTCCTGTTGTTTCTGGGCCGTGACTTAGATCTACCAAATCGACTCTTAGATCTTCCCTTGTAGGTTCTTCCACTTCCTTTTCCTGATCTGTGGTCTGTCCTTCATCTCTCAACCATTAAGCCTTCTCCACCTGACCTTGTGAACTTACCACTCTTGATCAACTCTCTTTCTTTCGACCTTGCAGCTCCAGTAACCTCGTTTAGGCTTAGAGTGTCTCTCCCATATTTGAGTGTCTCCTTGAGTTGATCATACTTATTTGGTAAGGAACTTAATAGCAAGATGGCTTGAACTTCTTCAGAAACTTCAACTTGCAGATTGCTCAGATCAGCTACTAGTTTCAGAAAGTCATCCATGTTTTCATCAATGGTTTTAGAATCAGACATCTTAAAAGTATAGGACCTGAGCTGTAGATATATCATGTTAGGTAAAGAAGTCTATGTGTATAATTTATCAAATGTGGTCCACATTGCAGCAGCTGTCTCACAATGTTTAATTTTCCTTAAGACTTTGTTCCCAACATTCAGCACTATCAAGTCCTTAGCCTTCTCTGATTTTTCGAATTTTACAGGGTCCAAGGCTGGTGTTGGCTCAACGATTCCAGCTAATCCCTTCCATGTATCTCTGGATGTCGATTCAGGTTCTTCCTTTGTGTCTGTGTTATCCTTTAATAACTTCTTGTCAGTGAGAATTGACTTCAGACTGAGCACTCCAAAGTGTGCAAGCATGCGCACTTTCCATAGCGCAAAGTCCCCAGTCCCGTCGAACCGATCCACCTCTATGCGTGTGTTTGACATCGCTTGTGAATCAGGTACTCTTTCGATCAACTCTCTCCCTCTTTCCTAGTGACCTTAACAACCCGAGTGCTCTGATACCACTTGTAGAGATTATTATCTAGGTTTACTTAGGTTTGAGGTTAGGTATAATCTAGTTATAGAACTAAACGTAATGACACAAGTGATTTAACGAGTTCCCGGCCTCTAACCGGTACGTCTCGTGGGAGAACTTCTGCTCCCAAACTCCACTAGATCAAAGAGACTATAGCAACACTCCAATCCAGTGTATGCTAAGTAGGTTACAAAGTATCAAACCCTTCAAGCTAATGAATATAACAAAGCCCTTAGATAAGATAGACTTAAGCCTAAGCTATTTATCTTGTATTGTTGTATTCTCCCTTGCTTGTTGTCTTGCTTGATCTTTGTCCTTGTAATCTGGTTAATGTTTTTTGCCTTAACCTAAAACACCATATTAACTTAGCTTTATATATGTGTTTTGTGAGGTTTCCAAGTGCAATCAGGAGAAGGAGAATTGGGCCTGCGAAGTACTGTTTCGGCCCAATACATTAATGCAAGCTCTAGCCCAGCTGATGTGCTCAAGCCCACAACTTCTTACAGATATGAGAAGAGGCTGTTGTGATAGTAACTTGGAGCAAATGCCGTCTTCTCTTTGATGGCTCATGAGTTAGGTGTTTGGTAGTGGAGATATTACACCATATATAGTTGCATAATCGAGAAGGGTTAGAAAATATAATTAAAATTAAACCACACCTGTTTACCCAAAACCGGGTCGTTACACTTGCAGTTCTTTGTCACGAGAACATCCCAAACGCAAAAAGTCTTCAGATTTGACTACAAATCGTATCCTGACCATTGTTATAGCTTGGAGCCGGTAATTCTCGAATCTGACAGCAACTAGGTTCTAAATCAGACAAATCTAAAACCATCTCTCAAGCCTGAGATGTCATCACTTTCTGTGGTGGTCCGAATCTTCTGCTCCAAGCTTCTTTCTTCAGGAAGCTTCAAGAAGAAATAGGTAAGGGGCCGGCAATGTCGAAGCACTTGAGCCAAACACTAGAGCGAAATGAGTTTTCTTTTTCAGGACAGCGGACAAAAGACACACCTTTTGTTCTTCTAAGGAACCAAATGTTACTCTTTATAGAAATTTCGAAATCTTGGCGCGTAGACTATATATAATGAACAGGGTCATTTGTTGTATTGTTATTGGGGACTTTGATTGGATAAACTCAAATATTTTAATATTCAGATAGAAGTTATTGGGTTGGAAGTATCATTTGGTTGGTCTGAGTTCTAATTGTGCTTCTTCTTTTTCTTATTATCAACACGACTCAATTAAGATTCTGCCAATCAAATTGGTAACTCCAAATCAGTATAAACAACATAGGACGGCTGAATCCGAGCACTGCTTGCAAGACTATTCGCTTTTGTATTTTGCGTTCGAGAAACATGAATAATCTTTAGGCGACTAAAATTTCCCTTCAGGAAATAGGTTGCAAAACAGATCATTCTTCTGACTCCAAAACCATTTTTTTTCTTTTTCATTTAAATATCAATTCAAAGACAATATTTATGAAAATATTAGAACATACAAATACATAGGCAAGTTCAATTCGGATTTCAGTTCCGTTTATTTGGTATTTCAGTATTTATGTTTATAAAATTACCTACCGTATTAAAACCATATCTAATTTGGTTTTGTTTGGTTTATATAATATTTGTTTTTGGTTTATTTGGTTTTTTTCTATATTTATCTATTATAACAAATTTTAGATTATATAATTAGATATCAGATTAATTAAAACATAAATATACATTCTTTACTTCAACTTTTAAATATAATATTTTATAATTTACTTAACTATTAAAATAAAAGTAAGAAAATAGTAATATCAGAATATTATTATATAACTATATTTTCACACAAATAGTTACGAATAAAAAATTATGTTTTATTTAATTTGATAAAAATGAGAAAATATATAACCTTTTAACTTAAAACAAAATAACAAATTATTAAAACTAATTTTTTTTATTTATAAATATTATATTATTATATTACTATTATAAAACTTAAATATAAGTATTACTAATATTTTTAATTAATCAGTTTATTATGTTTATTCAGTTTGATCAACTTATATACTGAACCATATCCATATACTGCCTTTCTTAAAAATAACACCCATTCGGTTTATTCGGTACTACCAAATCCAAACCACTTTCTCTATTTCAGTTTGGTCCGGTTTTAATTAGTTTGATTTAACTGAATTAAACACCCATACAAATACATGATTAAATATATTGGCAATAAAAATAAATGGGTTGTTTTATTTGCACATGCGGACATAATCATGTTACGGATACTTATTAGTACATGTATTTGTAGTTTAATATGAATTATCTCTTTGTTTCAAATATATAAATTTTGACTAATTTTCCTTATATTAACGGATCAATGATTTAACTGATAGTGGTAAAAATAAAAATAAAAAGTTATGTTACTTATTATATGATAAATTATATATCTATTCAGTAAGGACAATAACAAAAAGAAATTTTCATTAATAATAATAAATATGAATTATTAGAAGTTTTTATTTTATATAGTCCCAACCACTACTTTGGAGGTTGTATTCAATGTAGTGTTTGAAATGATTTGATTTTTAATGAGTTTTTAGAAAATATTATATGAACTGGAGAGTTTAATATGTTGTTAAAACACTCTAGAATCTCACCTAAAATCATGGGATTTAAATTATTATTTTTAACTAATAAACAATTTCCAAACACTCTAAAATCAGTTGAAAACTTTACAAAACTCACAACTCAAAATATTTTTAATAACAATGAATTTTAGAGTATTTTGTGAAATCAAATTCAATAACAGTAGATTTAAAATGAATTTATCAAATTTATGTTTGATTAACATCGAATTTTTCATTTTAGATTACTTGCTAAAAACCTATATATATATATATATATATATATTTACATATGCTAGAACATCTATTTAATATGATTAGCCAAACAAGCATCATATGTATTAGGAGATACCATAAGCACTTAATTGCCAATGTCTTATCCATTTTAGGATTAAAAATGTGTGTTTCTAGTCAGATATTAGAATATTGATTTGTTGTTCATATTTCTAATTCTCTAGTTTGATAAATTATTATTACAAAAATTAGGTCAATATCTTATATCTTAATTAGGGGTCCAAATTAGAAAAAGATTCATGATTTAACATGAAAGCTATATCTCTTACCATTTTTGCTTCGGTTTGACCTTTATGACCATCTTGCCCTCTTTTTTCCATGCGATTCTTTTCCTTTTTGACACCCTCTTTCTATTCTGACATTCTCTTTGTTCCTATCTCCACTCATTTTTCGTTTTACACTTTCTTTCTTCCTACATTCCTTTTCTCATACAATTTTTATCCTTAATCACTACCTTCTCTTTTCTTTTCTTAATACGATTTTGGTTTTAAAATTTACTCAATTTGATGGAAAACTCAAGACTTCCATAGAAACTCATTATTCTTATCTCATTTGCATTCATCAATTTTAATTTTGAATTTTAACTGCCATCAACTCTGATTTTGTGTGCTTAAACCATTGTATGGAAGATCAAATCGTGATATACACCATTAACGATAAGAAATTATATAGCAGTTAATATGTTATGTTACATATTAAATACTCCATATGTTTCAAAATAATATATGTTTTAGAATTTTCACAGCTATTAATAAAACATATTAAAACTTAGTTATTAATGCATAGTTTTTTGTAATTTTATATTTTCTATGTTTTTAAACCAATAAAACTTTAAAATGCAATTAATATTTTTGAAGTTCATAATTTTTAATTATTAGTTGAAAAGTGCATTGAAAATATAAAAATACTCCTTTTTAAAATAATTTGTTTCTTAGAATATTCATCTTTTTGAAACAGATGGAATATATATTAATGGTTAACATTGTAGTTAACAAATGATGCATATCTTAGACATCGAGTAACTCTATAATTTAGTGTGTATTCATTATGTTGGTTGAAACTATTTTTTGGTCGCTATAATATCATGTTTACATGATCTAAAATAAGGCTGAGAACCAAGACAATCAATGTCAATTCCATGGATATCTTGGACAAACACTCTTAGCAGTTAACCATTAGTATATCGCTAACATAAAAGTTAACAACTATATCCTCATTATGCGATCGCAGCTGTGTAGTGGACAAAATAATAAATGTTCATTTTTGGTATAATTCATATATCAACTAACAAAATATGTATCCGATAATAATTAATATATCAACTAATAAATCATGTATCTAAAACAATATATCATCTAAAAAGTCATGTATCCAAACCATGTAAAGCTGAAACCATGTACCAAACCATGTAACAGCTACATGTTTGTTAACAAGTATTAACGTTAACAAGTTTTAACTATTAGTTTAATGTTAAAATAATTAATAACATACATACTAGTGAATACTTATCCTTTGGTCTTAAATTGTGTATCAACTAACAAAATATGTATCATATATAACTAATGTTTCAACTAATAAATCATGTCTTCAACAATGTAACAACTACCAAATTATGTATATAACCATTTGACAATTTATTCTAACCTTTACAATTTGTGGTACATGTTTATACTCCCTCCGTTTCATATTACTTGTCGTTGTAGGAAAAAATTTTCGTTTCAAAATAAGTGTCGTTTTAGAGTTTCAATGCAAAATTCATTAATAAAATTCATAGGTAATTGTGTTTTTATTTTTCTATTGGTTAAAATATTGTTAGGTGTATAGGTAATTGTGTTTTTATTTTGGAAATATACAAAATTATATGTTTTCTTAATATGTGTGAAAAAACCTAGAACGACAAGTAATATGAAACGGAGGGAGTAACACCTAATAATGAAATAATAACTAAAGATTCACTAAAATAATATCAGATAATCGATATAATAACAACTACATAGAAGTTATCCACATCGGAAAAGAACTTCAAGAACACATCATGATCCAACTTAAAAAGGCTTCACTATTTAACACCTTACAAATCTTGGAAAGGACTTCCTAAGTTCCTCCAACTCTTAATCTGACACAACTTTCACCTACGGCAACACATGTCTTCTCTAGTTTTAACACACAGATCTAAAGGGACAAAACCAAGAAGATATATCATCAAAGATCAAATCTTTAAGGAAAACAATCAAACCCAGAAAATAAATCCAAAGGAAACAAAAAAAATATTTTGAATTCTTTAGTATAAATGGTTTCACAAATTCAGATCAAAAATAGAATAAGAAAAAATGGTGCAAGAAATATTTCAAACATACCAGAGATGGAGTTTTCATCCATTTCTTTCAGTAGTTACAAAGATCTCCAGATTCAAGAAACTAGTCATAAAAAAAAAGAATACAAGCAGAAAACAAAGATGTCAAGAGGAGAGAAATAGATAGAAAGGTTGGAGAAAAGATGAGAGTAGATAAGTTTAAGATTATTAATTATTTGAAAAAGAGAATTTTTATTAGACAAATGTTAAAAATATGTGTTCTGACATGAAGTTTTAGCCTTCTGCTCAAGCTATAAAGGACTGTCAGACTAGATGACACGGCTAATTTTGAGATTTGAAAGTGGGAGTAGGGTTATGACAGAAATAAATTGTAAGGTAGATTGGTTAGGATCATCTCTTAATTATGTAACCAAATTATGGTATAAAAGCCAATTTTCCCTATTATTCATATGATAAATATACGTCTTATCATTAAACTATACTTTTTGTCGATATATTATATTAATATTAATTATAAATCTAAGCACATGTCTAGGCCCTGCTCAAAATTGCAGTGGTGTCAATCGATATTGGTTGGGTGTCAACCGATACTTCATCGTCTTATATATTCTCGCAACCAAAATCACTATCTATTTCTGCCACGAATCATGGGTCATCACCCGACTCAATATAGGACGTGTGCCCTCCAAATACTCGAACATGGTTATAAAAAAATTCTTATCAATGAATGTTAGGCACAACTTATTCATATGTATGTCACAAATAGCTCCTACATCATCCATGAAGACTTTCACCAGCAATAGGGATGTATACCACTCTATATGAATGTTCATTACATGGAAGTCCACATAGAATACAACATCACCAATTTTCACTTGTATGTCCTTGATAATCCCTTCTAAATCAACCTTAGAGCGATCCACAAAAGTGAAAGTATCGCGAGAACGCTCAATCTTCAGACCCAACTGATTTGCCATCGGTCATGGCATGATGCTCATTGAAGAACATGTATCACACATAGCATTTGGATCGCTGTGACCTGCAACAGTATGTGAAACTACAAACTTTTCAGGATCATTTTTCTTCTTCAGCTTAATCACCTTCTTCGTTTTGGCCCTGAGTTGTGGAACATTTGTTTGATGTCTTCTTCTATCTCTCTGCTCTCTCTAGAAAAATATCCAAAGCCTGTAGTGGTAGTAAACCTCATAAAAAGACTGTTCCTCAGGGATCCTCAGTATCCTTTCGGTGAAATCATCCATCTCTTTGTAACTAGTCTCTCTCCTTAGATGCTTAACAAGTTTGATCTTCTTACTTTTATCAATAGGAACTTATCCCTCAACAGCTTGTTGGTACATAATAGGTTCTGGTGCATCATACTCAGAAGGACGTTGATCATAATTTGGTTGTTGATTAATGCTAACCATCAGCCTCGCTGGTTTCTGAGATGGGTGCCAATAGACGTTAATATTGTGTCGATCGATTCTTGGTATTTGTGCTCGATACGTCAAAGGTGCAGGCGGGTGTTGGTTGATGTCTGTGTAGTGTCAATCGACACTAGCTGATTGTCTAGAATCCACATACTCTACATGGGGTGTCGATCGGTGCTCTACTGGTATAGATCGGCACCAATGCGTACTGCCAAACGACATGGAACTTTTGTTTTGAAAGTTGTCTTCTTGGAGTTTTTTATGCTTTACCACTTGTCCGAAATCATCATCTATGATGAAATTCTCGTGGGGCTTCTGTCCAGCCATACCTTTCCTTTTTACCAAGGCTTCTTGTCTCCTCACAGCATCACTTGTCTAGACAACTTGAGTTTTCAGCTTCTTCACATGGATGTTTAGAGATTCAAACTTTTTGTTTAGCTCTGAATCTTCATCATCTAACTTCCCATTGAAGTTTACAACCATTTTCTGATGTCCCTCGAGAACCTGATCAATCATTGATTCCAATTTGATTTCCTAAGTTAACAAGAAGCTCCATAATCCTTTTGAAGTCATTGTTGTTGTTGTTGCTGAAGGGTTTCTTATACTGCGAGCTTTGGTTATTGCTGAAATTACTTCTTTGACCAGCGCCATTGAAGTTTGTGTTGTCATTCTGATTCCCAAACCTATTACACTTAAAACAGACCCACTGACGTAATTCACCTCCTCCTCCTTACCTATGTCATATGCGGCCTCTACAACCTCCGCATCCTCAGCGAAGCTAACCTATTTCTTGAGAAGTTTATGAACACTATCCAACTTTTCCTTAACCTCAGCCATATGCTCCTTATCTAAGGTGTCAGCCAATTTCTTCCTCTCATAATCAATGTTCTTGGTGATGCTACTAGATGCCAAGTTCTTAATAAGTCTCACATACTCTTCTAAATTCTAATGTTGAAATTTTCCTCACTAGATGTGTCTAAAGCCATCTGATAGACTAAGGCGGGACCTCTAAAGAAGGTACCAAGCAGATGTACCTCGTTAAACCCATGGTATATACACTCTCTGATATGATCTGAGTCTAATCCAAGAGCTCTTGAAGGATTTTGTAAGCCCTTGAGTAAACATGGAGTTCATGTTCCTCAAGTCTTCAGATCTAGCATCATCAAAGAAATTATGCATCAAGGTATGTTTGATGGCTGTCCAGGAAGTAAGAGATCCTGGTGGTAACTGCTTAAGCCAGCATGAAGCGTCTCAGCAATTGAGTACTTGAAGATCTTGCTGACAAGTAGTCATCAAGAACTCCATTGACTTTTATAGCAATTACAAGATCGTCAAGCCACTCCATATGGTCCATAGGATGCTCATCTGGGAGCCCATGATAAGGCTGATGTCCCATGAGTGTAAAGTATGTTGGCTTGAGATCGAAATTGTGCCTCTAGAAAGTAGGAGGACGAATAATAAATATGTTGGCGTAATACTAAAGTGGACAATTGTAGTTAGCCAACGTTCTGGGTCGAGCAGCCTGAGAATTTTTTGAAAGCGTAGCCTTAGCAATGGCTGCAACATTCTCAGCATTAGCATCTTAGAGCAGTTGTTCCTGAATCAATGATTACAGCCTCCTGATTATCAAGTTTCTGACATGATGCATTACGCAAATGACTCTCAGGGTCATGGAACTCCATTTGCTTCATGAATCAACACAAGAGTCTAGGCCATCTTTCTCGTTTGCAGGTTGGTGTCGATCGATGCTTTAGTAGTGTCAATCGTTGCTCGCTCACAAGAGGTGTCGAGCGACGAAGAAGAGGTGTCGATCGATGATGCTCGCTTCTCTTTACATATGGTATGTTCAAGTTTAACAGGAACCGAAAATTCTAAGAAATTAATTTCCTTGTTACTTCTGTTACTGCTATGCATGCACCTGAAAGTCACAAGAAAATTTTATAAGACCAAGAAAAAAGAAAAACCTATAGTAAATTTCTCAACCAAGTCTAGTGGTGAATCAAACAGTCCTCGGCAACGGCACTAAGTTTGATGTAGTTTCAATTATCCTAAAGCAATTCTCTCAAATAAGAGATCAGTTGCAACATTTAGGGACCGAATCAAGATTAATCTAGGTAAGAATATTAAAAGCAGTAAATAAAGCAATAAAATCGGTTGTAAGATTATGGGGAAAACGTCAGACTTAGGGAACTCAAACATGCAATCATAACTCAAATATTTAGATGCTAAGGGTATGATAAAAACCGTCCTAGAACTTGAATTCAATTATTAAGTTATCTAGCTCTCGTTATGAGTCTAATCAGATGTTAAATCCTAGAATTTCAGTTCTCGTATGTGAATTCAATTACTTCAGACAAGCATTAAGATCTAATTTGATATGTTCACTAAGTTCTCTAAACCAACTCTCGTTGTATTTATCAACCTAGTTCAGCTGCAGAATTAATTTTAGGAGTTAGACCCACTCTCGCGGTTGTTGATATTATCCTTTGATCATGTTTCTAATTAGTTAGTCTATAATACAAGCAATAAGAACAATCTAGTGAAAGATTCAATATTATCATCCTAGCAGTTCTATATTTATTAAGTTCATCCAAACCCAAGAAAACCCTAAACCAAACAAGTAAACTACTCAAACATATTAAAGCAAGACATAAAGATAAACTTAATGAATTGCATTAAAAAGTAGAGATAGAAAATTGAAGTTCCAATCAAATCTTTGAAGGAGTCTTGGGATCTTCTCTTCAAAAATCTATGTAAAAATAATAAAAAGTTTAGCCTAAACAATGGCTGCAAAAAAAAAATAAAAAAAATATATATATAGTCTAAAAATCAATCAGGAAAAATTTGGTAATTTATAAAAACTTTTGGGTTAAACTTGATTTTTGAAATAGAGTCAGCCCATGTATCTGTATCGATGTCGATCAACACTCCCTCAAAATCTTGGATGTAAGTCTGTGACTTCTTCTTGCACAGCTAAGGATTTTTACTTATTTTATGCTTCAAATAGCTTCACAATTTCTACGTACAATGATCAAAAATATACCTAAATTTGAAAAGACTCTAAAATATACACGAAACATAATATAAAGATTCTAAATATGACGCATGCTGTGGATCAAAAGTAATAAAAACCATAGAATATCATATATCACAAAACAATAGAGTAAGATGTACTTCAGGTTGTTATTCCACATATCTAATATTTATACGTATTAAAGAAAAAAATTCATCATAAGTACTCCCCAATTTATTTCCTATTTTTTTTTTATAACTAGGCTGTGTTGCCGCATGGATAATATTTAGCAAGTTTCCGAACAAGAGGTGTAGACAAAAAAAAAACATATAGTCACTCGTAAACGCGTTTCCACCAAGTCACCAACAAACATGAGCTTGTGGGGACTTGGTCATATACACAGTAACTAAATCATATATGTCTCTGTTTGTGCCATTGTATATATGTAAGTGTATCTATTGCATAAGAAACAAACAAAAAAGGATAAATAATAAATAAATGTATTGTTACCTCGAGTGATGATAGAGGCTAGTCGCAAAAGTCAAACGGGAATCGCTTTTCGCATGAAATTTAAGTTCATCGTTTTGCCATTGTTGATTATTGAGTGAATGAAGCCGCAGGATGATCTGGTACTACTATATACTCACTTGCACAAACACATACATATATATATGCACATTTCACACACACGCATATACGTAACAACATGAACAACTAAATCATCTACATACTGTTTTGAAATGCCATTTTTTTTACAAAATGGTTAAAATAAATTGGTGTATAAGTTATGCCATACACACATGCATGGATCCATAAACATATATGCATATTCTAAATAATATACGAAATAAACATCACGAATTATGAAAAGGGTGGGAAATGCTGTTTCGGTGAGGAACAAACAACTTTGATGCGTGGAACTAAATTAGCATGAGTATGTGTCTGGCATATATCATAATTGTATGTATTGTAATGGCGGTGTGTGTATGTCGTACGATTACCAGATCATGCTGGCAGCTTCAGCCTCTCAAAACCAGCACAGAAATATATCAATGTAGATATGCAAATCTTAAATCAACGCTAGCTATAATCGAAATTTATTAATTAGAAAAGAATAATGCCCTCTTTTGAAATGTTTAAAGGAGGCGAGAGGAAACATTATCAAGAAGAGAAGAGATGAGATAAAGTCTCGACTTGTAATCGTAATCAAGCTTGTTCTCTCACACACACACAAACATATATATATATATATATATTAAATTTATTTAAAATAGTAATACACTGATGCTTGTTTGGATAAATGGACCACAAATTATTATTACCAACAAAATAAAATGGACGAAAAATATGTATCTAATTTTTTTCTTCTTGAAACACATGTATCTAATTTTGTTATAACGCCATTCTTGACTAACTACCATGTGCACAAATGGCAGAAATGACTAAACCTGTGTGATTGAAGCGGTAAAAAATTCAGTTGAAACTGTAACAATTATATGGTAGAAATAATTTCTAATTAACTTTAGCAGTATAAACGTCTAGATGATTAATATTTAACCCTTATCAACATATTAACACCTTAACATTAACATTGTAAAATACGACTGGATGGCTTTAATAATATTGAATAAACTAACATTTTTATAATCGAAATATTTTGAATTGGATTCATATACATATAATTTAAACCAAAACTAGTCAAACTCTTAACTAAAATAATTATTTTACTATTGGATCTAGAGAAAGAAAACATTGTTATAACATAGAGAAATACCCTAGAATAGCTATAAAAATATTTTTATCACAAAAATAGCATCTAAAAAAATGACAAAAATATTTTATTAAAGAGGTAAATAAACACTTATACCTCTAGGGTTAAATAATCTAAATTTAGAGTTTAGAGTTAAAGTGTTGGATTTAGGGTTAATGTTTCAAATTTCAAAAAATAAAAAATTAAAACTAAAATTTTGAAAAAAAGACTATTTTAGTCATTTTTTTCTTGGGTGTTGTTTTTATGACAAAAACTTAAAAATGAGATATTTGAGAGAATTGTCTTATTTCTTATACAAAGATTACAAATAATTAAATATTTTATATGATGTACATGGGCTTGATCCGGGATATCTCCTAGTTTAAACCAAATGTGCCTATGCAAATAGAAAAAAAAAAGTTATTGGGCACATCTAATAGAAGTATAATGCTTAGAATTTCCGTTTGACCGAAAAGAATTTGGATTTAGATCTTCAAAGCTTTAATTTATCAAAAAGTTAAAGATAGCGTGACCATACGTCCAAACCATTGAATTTTTGTGTAGTTTATATTCAAGTAGTGAAAAGGATTGGATGAGGCAGAGAAGATAGGGTTTTGGGGATTAATGGCTGAGACGAATGAAAAGGATACGACCGAATCCGAAATCTCCGGCTGTTGCACGCGTTTTCTGTCTTATTACATCTCCTCTTTCTTTGTCCTCATCAGTCCTCACCATTTATCCAACACGTTACAAACAATTCTATATATTTATCATGTTAGCCTTCATTCAATATCTCGCACTATTACTCAAATTGAAATGTACAAAATAAAATTAACATGAAAATTCAAATTGTTGTTGAGATGTGCAAATGTTATATCAGTTTTTACAATTATATGTGCAAATTGTTGTTGTTGAGACGTGCAAATGTTATACTCGTGGTCGTCTCAGTAAATAGGACATACATGTTCCAGCAGCTTGTGTCGAATGTTTGACAAGATTGGAATCACACAAACACCCTTTTTGAATGTGGATTTTTTGCCTACAATAACTAAATTTCGAATGTAGATTTACTTTAGCTATTCTAATTAATAACATTATTTATTTCTTTATCAAAAAACTAATTAATAATATGATCAATGTTTTCGTTCGAAAAAATAAATATGATCAATGTTTTAATTAATCACAAATCTGACCATGTTAGTGTGCAATATAATAATATACATTATAATCAATAAAATACAAGTGAATTAATTGGATGCGCTAGAAACTAGTGTTATATAGACGTTGGTGTGACAAGATTGGTTGGAAGATGGAGTTGTCTTGAGCTAACGTGTTGTCATTTGTCATCCCCGGTGTCTTTCTGTTTTCCTTACAAACTGAACATTTCTAGTTGTATATTAAAATTATACAGTTTCCCAAATTTTTTGCTTGACACAAGCATTTGTCTTACAAAAGAAAAAGAAAATGTAAAAAAAAAATCTACATTAATCTGACATAATAAAGATCTGTGAGTTTTTAACCTTTAAAAGAAAGCATCAACAGTACCTTCATAAATATGTTCATCACTTGTCTTCACAATAACTACAAGAAACAAAAAAAACATGTATAATGCTACGTGTATTTGATACCTCCATTAATTGTAAACAATTTAATAATTGGGTCCATAGAACGTGATTATGTTTTAATGTCTCCCATGATTGAAATCAGAAGAGATAATCAGACTGTATTAGTTTATGAATATAATTCGTTTTTCTAGAGAAAAGTGAAAAAGACAAACCAGATCAAGACGTGATTATTATTCGTGTCAGTCAATCAGCATCTACTACACAGCAATTACATATGAGTCTGCAATCCAGTTTATAAGTTTTATTTACACTCTATAGCAGTTTGTGTTACTTGAGTAGTTTTTAAATGAAAAGATTTAATTTATCTTTTAAAAAGTGTAACTGGTGCATTGAATTTTAGTTAGGTAGTTTTTATTTGGTTGCATTTTAAATTTTAAAATTAATGGTAGACCCAAAAAGACTCGACAACCATCAAAACCTATCAACCTTTTTTGTTTTAATTTATCTTTTTCTTGTATACTTTAAAAAAAAAAATTCAAAAAAAAATTTCAGAAAAAATTATATTTTCGTTTTTGATTAAATAGGATATAGATGAGTAAATTCAGAAAACTATGGTCGGAGAAAACCGCGAATGTACGACAGTGAATTGAAAAGCTCAGATTTCTTGTATCCTCCACAACAAGCCGATGTAAGCCACGAGCTTCATTTCGACAGAGCGTTATGGCAATCCTTTTCAAGGTCAACACGTCTTCTCGTTGTGGTCGTTATGTTCAAGATTGTAGTTGTGGCTGTCGGAATCGTCATCGCTTTAGTCGTAGATCGGAGAGAAAACTTGATAAGAGCAACAATGGTGAACTTTTGATTATTTACAACATATGATCCTTCAAATCTTGCTTATTCTCCAATTTATCTCAAATTTCTAATATGTTCATGTTTCTTCACAATTACCCACATCTTTACCCACATCTTTTAATTGTAAAATCTAGACCAACGAATATTCCAATTTTCCATTATTAATCCATGTTGTTTTGTTTTATTTCATTTCTATCCCAAATGTTTTCAAAATTGCAAATAAATACTTTTGATTTAGGCTTAAACATAGTTTTGATTTAGGCTTAAACTTTTTAATATGTACTTTAGCCTCTGTTATATGCAAATGAGCACACAAATAGAATATAAATAAATAAATATATATATATATATATATATATATATATATATATATATATATATATATATATATATATATATATATATATATATATATATATATATATATATATATATATATATATATATATATATATATATATATAAATTCATCTTAAAATGAATTATATGAGATGTTAAATATCATGAGATATGACTCAGTTTGTGTACCATTAAAATCATGAGATAATTCTAAATGAGTTCTAAAATAAATTAAATGAACAAATAACAAATATTTAAACTCATTAAAATCATGTGATATCATCCAACTTGTGTACCATATACAAGTAAAATGATGTGCATGTAGCATTAGTGTACAATTGAATATATAGTTTACACATATACATTTTATTGATAATGTCTACATGTACATTCTAATGGATACATTATGTAAGGTGAACGTATTTTTAAAAAATATACCAATCATCAAGAAGGAGATTGTACATTCAGATACATCTAGTACACATATACATTCTGATATTATTGTCCATGAAAAACTATGTAAGCTGAATATTGTATTTCAAAAAAATTACAAATGTGACTTTACAAATGTAGAAAAAACATTTTGAAATGTATTACATCTTTATATATTACAAGTAGCTCAATGATGAACATCTCTACATATACACTTGTTTACCAATATCGACATGTACATTTTACCATGATGCAATATTCAATTAGACATTTACAAATTTGTAACATGAATTTACAAGCTTCAATATTGTATGATCAAATGGTGAATATATGTACGTAAAATCTATGCTACAAGAGAATTCAAAGCAAAGTCTAAATTGTTTTTTGTCATAAGACTTCCAGTTTCACGAATGGACAATGATAGATTTTGGTCTACATAAAAGTTAAAAATTGACACTGAAAACCGTGACAAACAAAGATGAATGATGTTTTAATGTTGCAGTAGCTAATCATATTTATTAACATTTATGTGTATATGATGTATACGATGATTGATTGACTGTCCAGGTATACACGATCTTGGCTCGATATTTTTTGCAAATATTTACATGGATGTTTTTTACAAACATTTACATGGACACTTTTACAAACATCCAATTTACACATCACATTCCAACCAATCAACAATCTGGGTAATTCACAAAGACATGTATCTGCAATAAAAAATATAAATTTTTACACTTTCAGCACCTATTGCAAAAACAACCAAAGTCATTGTTCCATCACCAACTATGTCATTAGTTTGGAATCAGCTTGTTTCACTATCTTAGCTCCAATGTTCTCAGTTTGAGATACTCTCTATCAATTTCTATTGATTTTGTAAGTTAGTTTTGTACCAGATTTAGGTGTACACATAGATAATTAAATTCAGCGTACATATGGACATACATACTTATAAATTATTAATCTATGTACATAATGAGTTGACATCTTCTGCTTAAAAACTCACTAATGTTTTACAAAAAAACACATATAAACAGGTTAATTGTACATTGCAAAAGTAATGATATTCTAATGATTTTAAAAGGTGATTTTGAGTATATTTTTTGAGTTTATTCAGATTATTTAAGGTTTCATTTAAGTGTATATATTGTATTTTTTTTGTTCATTGCATATCATAAAAGATAAAAATGAAAATTTGACAGTTTAGGGATTCAAAAACAAAATGCTGCAACAATTTAGGGGTCAAATGTTCAAAAAAAAAAACAAATTCTCCATCAAACAAGTGCTAAATTGTATATTCAGAAGTCTAAGGTCAATTAGATAGGATGTATCTGCAAATCATAGTGTTTGGGACAAAATAAATTTAACCTAAAAATTAATAGACTAAATGTGCAAATACGAAAGAAATGACCATTGTTGTTTGAGCTTTCTCTTTGCGAATGCGATTGAAGCTTGACAGCGACAAAGAGTGTAGCGGCTCAGGCAGGTGGTGTCGCGGTTTGATACTATAGACAAAGAAGCTCGTCATGGTTAGGGTTACAAACGTAGATTGAGATTGTGAGTCAATTTCTTGTTGGTGTCCCATGTGAAGGCGCGGCGGTGGTTCTGGTGGATGAATTTTTTGATTTTATAGTCTGGTCCATGGTGGATGATGAGCCTTCTACATCATCTTTACTGTTGAAATTGTCCACCGTCGTATATGTCTCCCTCGTCGCTACGCCGTCTATGTCGTTGATGTCGTTATCGTATATGTCATTATTAAACCATCATCGAAGATGCACCTTGACTTATCTTAAAAGATAGATTGAGTAACATAAACAATAATTACATGCAAGTTATTTTCAAAAAATAATTTGAAGAATCAGATATCAATTTAGAAAAAAATAGAATGTTTGGGAAGAAGAAGATAAAGAAGAAAGATGGGGAGACCATTTTTTTCTATGATCAACTTGACCATTAGATTACCTATAAGAATGTAAGGTTGTGATGAAATCCTGCCAATAAAAAATTGATATAATTTGGACCATTGAGTGGAAAAGGAGATATGTGGTTGAGGTTATTTTCTGCTAATATATTGGTTTGGTTAGTCATGACTTTAGTTAGAGATTAACTAATTTGTTAGGACAGAGGGAAGCTGTTAGAAGAACTGTCTTGGTAGTATAAACTGTTTTATTGTATTATAAAAAACTTAAAACTGTCTTTCAATGTAATTCTTTCATTATACATTCCAGTTCAATCTTTATAATAATTTATCATTAATAATTTTAAAGACAATTCTCTCAAATAGTTATTTTTAAGTTTTTGTCACAAAAACAACATTAAAGAAAAAAAAAATGACCAATATAGTCTCTTTTTGTTTTCAAAATTTTATTTTTAATTTCTTATTTTTTTTATATTTGAAACCCTAACCCCCAAACCCAACCCTTTAACTCTAAACCCTAAGTCTAGATTACTTAACTCTAGAGATATAAGTGTTTATTTACCTCTTTAATAAAATATTTTGGTCATTTTTTTCTTTGGAGACTATTTTTGTGATAATTTTTTTTACGGCTATTCTAGGGTAGTTTTCTAATTTTGAATAAAAACAAACATAATAAGTCTTTTATTTGATTGTCTAAGAGTTTATTAACTTGATACTTCTTCAATGACAGATTTGGATTTAATTAGGTGAATTTTTTGGGGAAAATGGCCTTTTTATTCCCCAAGTATTTGAAATCAGCAGTTTTAATACTCAAGTATTACTTACGCAGAATTATTCCCCAACTAATAGTTGACTGCGTGAAATTAGAAATGAAATAGTCAACCGTTAATTGATGGATGGAAAAATAATGGATTCCGTTGATTTTTTGACGGTTGAATATTCGAAGCATAATTTCGTGCATTCGATATTTAGTTGAGGAATAATTTTGCGCATAAATAGTTGAGTATTTAATTTGTCAATTTGAAAATACTTGAGGAATTAAAAACAACAATCTATTTTCTAAAATTCATAGTTTAAAACATTTTCAAGTTAGATGTAACTAATATAAAAGATTGTTACATTTTGAAAGAAATTTTTGAGTTTTTACAGTGATTTATAAAATAATACATATAACTACACTTGCATGATTGCATCCCAATGTTGATTTACAAAATCATTTATGTAGAATTTCATATTTCTTAGATAATCAATACTTAATTATATATTGGATCGTTGTCTAAAGTAATCAGTGGAACATATAACATATGATTGCCTAAACAATACAAGATCATACATAAGCGATTTTATAAATCAACATTGCGATGCAATCATACAAGTGTAGTTATCTGTATTATTTTATAAATCACTGTAAAAACTCAAAAATTTCTTTCAAAAGGTAACAATCTTGTATATTAGTTACATCTAACTTGAAAATGTTTTAAACTATGAATTTTAGAAAATAGATTGTTTTTTTTAATTCCTCAAGTATTTTCAAATCGGCAAATTAAATACTCAAGTATTTATGCGCAAAATTATTCCTCAACTAAATATCGAATGCACAAAATTATGCTTCGAATATTCAACTGTCAAAAAATTAACGGAATCTGTTATTTTTCCATCCATCAATTAACGGTTGACTATTTCATTCCTAATTTCGCGCAGTCAACTATTAGTTGGGGAATAATTCTGCGCAAGTAATACTTGGGTATTAAAACTGCTGATTTCAAATACTTGGGGAATAAAAAGCCCATTTTCCCGAATTTTTTAGTTATGGTTTTATTTTTTGGGTTGTCTGGATTCTGACTCTGGTATGTGTCCGACTTTTGGCTCGGATTATATTTTGTAGTAGTGGGTTTACGAAGTTTTTTGTATGTGTTTTTAAGTTTTAATTGATACTATTCAGATAACAAAAAAACATTATAGCCAAACGAACACTACTAGAAAACAAGGTAATTCTCGACAGAAATCCCGATGAAAAAATATTTTTCGGTAATTAACGATGCAAATCCAACAAAAACTGATCAGGAAATAGAAACCAACTCAAAACAAACAACAAAAATCATGTCTTCTTACAATTATTTTCGTTCTTGGATGGATCAATCTCATAAGGATCTAAATACAAATTTATTTACGGAAGAATACGCAAATGTTCTTCAAGAATTCATGTCGTTAGTTGAATGACAACCAGAAACACCAAACGGTAAGATGTATGTCCCTGCTATAGTTGTAAAAATAATAGGAGTATTAAGAAGTTGGAAATTCGGAGTCATTTATATTTAAAAGGATTTATGTCAGGTTATAAGAGATGGTATCTTCATGAAGAAAAAATATCGGATTATGGTAGTACTAGCGAACCTTATATTTCGAATATGGTAGATGAACCTAGCACGTTGTAGATTTTGGTCTAGGTACTGCGCATATGGTAAATGATGTATATAGAGAAAATTACCTTCTCTAAAAGATGATGAAGATAGGCGAGAAGTACCAAATTCAGATGCTATAAATTTTTTTGAAATGTTAGATGCAGCTAAGCAACCATTATACAAAGGATGTAGAGATGATCATTCACATTTATCATCTGCAAGTAGATTGATGGGGATAAAAATGGACTATAATTTAGCTGATGAATGTGTGGATGTGATTGTTGATTTTGTGCGCGATGTTCTACCTGAGGATATTCTTACACCTGGTTTATACTATGAGGTTCAGAAATTGGTTGATATGCTTGGTTTATCCTATCAAGTGATAGATGTGTACATCGATAACTGCATGATTTACTGGAGAGATGGTGAGAACCGGAAAAATGTAAATTTTATCAAAAACCTCGGTTCCAAAGAAGAAAGGTCGCTATGTCGGGCTAAGTCTTTCAACCAAAGAGGGATCTTCTTCTTCAGTTTATTGTCCTTATCCCGTTGAGGACCTCATGGAACACTAAAGAACAAAGATGAAGAGATTTCGTTGTTGAAGACCGATAATGCTGAGATCCGAGCTGAGCTACAAAAAAACAAGAATCTCACCCAATCAATGTGGGATAAACTGAAGAATCGATTTGGGGACAGTTTCTAGTTTTTGTAATCTTGTTTAATAATTAGGTTTTAAATTAAAAAAATTAATGTACTAACAAAATTTTAAATCATGTTTTAATTTAATAATTTCAGTTTCATTTGTTTTTTTTTTAATATTAAACTAATCAAATAAACAATAAATTTGGGAAAATAATTACGAGATTACCGATCGTATATATCGGTCGAAAAATCTTGACGGCGACCATCGGTCGGTAAATGCCCATGGACTGTATGCATCAGGATTTACAGACGGACTGCATCCATCGGGATTTACAGACGGACGACACTCAGTCAGGATTTACCGACGGACGTCCGTTGGTATAGCTCTTCGGTATTTCTTGACCGATTCCGACGGATTTAACTGTCGATAATTTTAATATCGGTCGGGAAGTGTCTACGGATTCCCAACGATTGTTGGCCACAAATGTTTATGTTGGTACTCCGTCAAGAATTGGCCTGTCATAATCTATCTGGATTCGTATGATGTCCCCCGAAAATTTACAGACAGATTTGTGATTCCCGGCGAAATAGTCCCGACGAACCATTTTATCAGGATTTCGTAGGGAACCTTGTTTATCGATGGAATTCCGACGACTTTTTCTCTCAGGATTCGGATGATTTCTTGTAGTGAAAAATAGTATTTCATGTTCTAATATAAAACATGAAGACATCTAACAATGGACATCTAAGTTTGGTAAGAAATCTACTTGAAGGCGGCCATACATTTATGTATAATCTTAGTTTTGATGAATGGATGATATATTTTTGTAAGAAATTTACTTAAAGACACCAAGCAATGGGAATCTAAGTTTGAAAGAACAAGTTTTTTTCATGTTAAACATAATTTTGATGAAGCTGTTAATATTATCTCAAAGAGATAACCACCAAAAAAATTGTTCTACTCGATGTATATCTATTTGGTTAACATATATATAAATATATATTCCAACCTTATAGATGCTCGATTAATATAAGTTATTCTTTTTTAAAAAAAATCATAAAATCTTGATTTCAAACACTCACTAGAGAGTTATGTTTTTATATATAAGTACAAGCTACAAATTACAAGACATATTGAAAATCTTCGAATTATAAGAATCAAATATATATTAAAATATTATAAAAAGCAACGTCTAACCTACTTCTTTGATTTATGGCTTTTCAATGTGAACAATTGGTTTTTACTCTCTGTCAAAGAATTTTTTGTTTATGTTGGTTGTAAGCAAAATTTAATATAATAAAGTTCTTACAAAATAAAAAAGAGCAGCAAATATATGAATGCTTCACACTAATTTCCATCTATATTTTAAAGCTTAATGTAAACACTAAACAGTAAAACTCAGTATGATCGGATGTGTCTGAGATATAGCCCTAAAATAAATTTATTAGTGGTCCGATCTGTCCAAAATTTGAGTTCGGCTTCTACCAAGTTGGATTGACATCTTGGCAAAATTCACTTAACTATTTTTTTGGAGCATTTGCAACAACAGTTTCTACTTATTTATATATTTTTAGCATTTCTAGTTATTAAGTAATAGAATTATTATCTCCTTAAATTATTGTGTCAAACTACTCTATGCTCTAGCTCATTCATATTGTTATCCCTGTGGCTCTAGCTCATTCATATTGTTATCCCTGTTTGGCCTTTCCTTCTCCGCGCCCGCTCACGCTTGACAACAGGCCGCAGAGGGACCCATCCCAAATTAATGGGAGTCACAAAATCCACATTTTTGTAAAACATGGAGTATATGTAGAGTTGTTCAATATGGTAAAACCAAACCTACCAAACCGATATAGATAATGTGGTTTAATTTTGTATATACCATATAAATCAAATGTATATGATTTTATAAAAATCGTAAAATTTGGATATGGTTTGGTTTACTACCGACTAAACTGAATAAACCGAACAAAACCGATCAAAAGTAGAAACATGTAAATGTGTATCTATTTTATAATGACACGTCAAAATCTATTTGTTACATAAGATAATTATTTTGTTAATAACTATTACCATATTTTTTATAGTAATAAAGAAGCCTTAATTTGTAAAATATTTGAACTATAATTAAATAACAATACATTGCAACTGAAGATTTTTATTTTCTTAGTTTTTTTTTTTTTTAAAAAGCTTTATTTTAGCATTGACTTAATTAAAGTGAATGTTATAAATTTGATGGACAACAATCAGTGAAAATTCTTTACAACTTTTTTCTTATCTATAAACAAACAGAGTTTTATGTTCAATCGAATAAGCATGACTTTGATGAACACTAAATATGGAAGAGTGGAAAGATTTTTCTTTCATGCTTATGTTTTGTTTCTTATTTTTATTTTCAGAATTTTGAGCTTTAATTTTAATTCTAGATTTAGTTATTTTATTTGATGGTATAAGCGTTTTTCTATTTTTGTTCATTTATTTGAACATATAATATTTTTAACAAATGATTGCGTTGACAACTGATTCTAAAATTCATATAATATGATTTCAAACTAAATAATTATGTTTTTGGTATAAAACTGAATAAACCGATAATCGACAGTATATAAACCGAACCGAAGTAAATATGGATTTAGAATTGTAGTTATATTTTACTAACCGAAATACCAAAAAATAGAAGAAAAAAAAAACGAACCGAAACCGAACTGATATCCAGATTGAACACCGCTAAGTATATATTACCCAGATTGCTGAAAATTGATTTAAGTTTGTAAAATTTCTAGAAGAAAGTATGAATAAAATTTTACTTGAATTTGAATGAAATTAAAACAGTATTTAAAAGTTTTAACACCAATTTTGAAAAACCCTTTTTTATAGCTTACACAAAATTATACAAAATTATACAAAATTATACTAATTTTTTCATAAATTTGTAAATATTTCAAAAATTTACTAATTTCCACTTTTAATAACAGTGTTAAAAACTCAGCTAATCTAAATATATAACTAATATTTAAAATAACAGCTGAGTTATTAAACATACAAATTAATATTGTATGAATATTCATACGTGGGTATGATGATAGAGAATTAGCTCACTAGTAGATTAAAAAAGATATAATACTTGCTTGGGCCTTTAAAGTCATAGTCACACATATAAACATTTCTTTCCTTAATTTATCCTTTTCCTTTTATCGAGACCCCATCTCCTGCAGCCAGAGAATTTCTAACAGATTCATTTATGGCCTTCATAAGAAGTGATTGATTTTTGGGATCTTTTAAAACAATAAACAAAACCTTTTTCAACACAGCGTGAGGTTGTCTGGTACTGTATCATCGAAGTAGTAAGCTGCTCAAGTGATATCAATTGATATAGTAATACTTGTTGTTTCATATGATCGAATTATTTGGCCTGTTTCTGCTACTAGATAGTAGATTCTCCTAATCCTCTTTCTCCGACCAGACAGAGAATACAAAGTTCTTATTTAAATTCTTTTATACAGACAAATACACAGATTCCACAAAGTACACATTTCATAGAATAAAGTGAATATTCTCAGCGAAGGTGATGCCTGTGAAACCAAATAAGCTTTAATGTAAGCAAAGAAGCAATTCTTTGAACACATACACATTACACATACATATACACATACCTTAGTGTTTCCTTTGTTCCTTTGCGAATTTTGCAGCGTATAGTTGGGAGACCAAGCTTCTGATGTGCCTCGTACCTGTGACAACCCGAGAAGCCTACAACAACGAAGGATTCATCATCATCATCATCATCATCCTCTTTCAAGAAACATAAGACATGAAACTAATCAAGAATATAGTAAACGCACCATAGTAAGCTCCATCAACTTCAATCACATCGATCTGTCACACAAACCAATATCAGATTCTTTAAATTTTGAAATTAGATAACAGGAGACGGTTAAAGCTTAACCGGGACTTGAAGACCGATTTGGCGGATGCTATCCATGAGCTCCTTCACTTTGTTCTGGTCGTTGGATCTTGTTCGCATCAACGGTCTCCGTATCTTCTCCAGCGGCAATTCCACGATCATCGGCCCTACACCGCCGCTAGATCCTCCGATCACCGGCGGCGAACCTGAAAATCAAAATCAGCTTCAGACTCACCAGAATAATAGTAAGATTTTGAGAAAAGTTACCGTTTGAAGAAGAAGAAGCCGAAACAGAGATGCTTCTCAAGCTGCTAGGTAACCTCAGCATCATTAAATTCGCCATTGTCACCTCCTTTTTCTTCTCTCTCTCTGATAAAATATCTTAAAATAATTTTATGAACGAAATATAAAGACTCATACGACGTCGGTTTACCAAAAGTAAAGCGATCGAAACGGTTCTCAACAGAGCTTCTTCAATGTCTTTTTTCTTTTTAATGTTATGTTTTTTTTTATCCTCGAAATAAAATTTATTAAACAAGGTTAAAACATACACACCAACGTTCCATCAACACAAACTTCGATCACCAATCCCATATAGGCATTTCAAACATATTCAGATTCCAACTAGTTCCAAAAGAACCACAACAAAAAATCATCTTTTCTCATCAGCTAAAATACTACCTAACCAAAGGGGATAACTCCTAGCAACGTACGATTGTCTCCATTGAGCTAATGTAGCGCTCCTAGCAATGAGAAAAGCGCATCTATTTGAGGTACGCACTTCAACTTTAACTTTCCACCTATTGATCAAACTCAAAAAATTCCACAGGGTTTGAAATTCAAACTTGAAAGAAGGCCATGCCATAGAACGATCAATAACATTGAGAAGAACCGCATCCTCTCTTGCCAATAATACCTTGTCAAAACGGTGAGAAGCCAAACTCTCCAAAGTCCAACATGGAGCTTTAAGTTTAGCCTCTTTAAGATTGAGGATGTTGACAAAAGATCTTCTGCAGTGCATAATAGTTTCTTCTTCTTTGTCTCTGACAATCCATGAGACATTTGCTACTAGAGATTTTTTATCCCAATGTACACCAAAGTTACATTTAATCCATTTATCTGGAGGTTTCATCCACTTTTTTTCCTTGATCCTTACCCCTGGTGAGGTCATTGATTTCACCCTCTCTGTCAAGATGTTACGCAAGAAACCAAACTGAAACTTCCTAATGAATCTTGTCAACAATATCAACAACTAAACTCTCACAGCCTTCAAATATGAACTTGATTCTATTCTTCCAAATAAGCCAAAGAATCCATGGATAACTTCTTCTTATCTCCAAGGGGATCTTAATATTTTCTCATCTGGTTCAAATAGAACATGTTCACAAAGATAAAATCGGGGTAAAACCCGTTTTGTGGCGCTGGAAAATTTGAGAGAGCCCAGACTTGTCTGACCACAGAACATGTGAACAAGATGTGGTTCGGAGTCTAACATCCAATACCGCAATGCTGACACATTAAATCCATCTTCATTCCTCTAGAAACCAGAGTACTAGCCACTGGAATAACATCTGAGATTGTTCTCCACATGAAGGCCTTAATCTTTGGCTCTGTTGAGACGTTCCAAATTGCTTCTTTCAAGCAATTAATTGATGGCTGCATTCTTGCTTCAACAAATTCTTCTCTTAAATTGGAATTGCAAGCTAGGCGATTTCCTGATCTCACCGAGTAATCTCCACTCTTGTTGTGTTTCCAAGACCAAAAATCATTGCTTGTGACGACAGTCTTAGTCTTTAGTATAACTTCCACATCCCCTGGAAATAAATTTGCTTCCAGCATTGCTTTATTCCACTCACCACTCTCTTGATCTATCAATTCACTCACCATCATATTAAGATTAATGATAGGATTTTTCATTCAAGGATTAAATTTTCCCTCAAAATCGCACCAAGGGTCAGTCCAAACTCTAAGAGATCTTCCATTCCCTACCTCCTTTCTCAGACCTTTAACAAGTAATTCTCTTCCATGCAAGATGCTTCTCTAGCCATATGAAGGTCTACTTCCTAATCCCGCTTCTAAGAAGTTCACTGATTCAAAATACCTGCTCTTAAACAATTTAGCAAACATAGATTCAGGATTCTGAAGTAATTTCCAAGCTTGCTTTGCCAACAAAGCCTGATTAAAACTTTGAAGATCTTTGAATCCCAACCCTCCTAACTCTTTCGGTAAATACAACTTGTCCCACTTGAACCAGTGAATTTTCTTTTTATGTTCTAAGGAATTTCACCCAAAAAATCAGCCATAGCTCATGTTAGATTAGAAATTATCATTTTAGGCAACTTGAAACAACTTATTGCATAAACCGGGAAAGCCAGAGCCACTGCTTTCAAGAGAATCTCCTTTCCACCTAAGGAAAGAGTTCTCTCAAACCAACCTGATAATCTGCTCTTAAGTTTCTTTTTAATAAACTCAAACATCTTCACTTTGGAACCACTGAAGCATTCAGACAATCCCAAATAAGTCCCTGCTCCTCCTTCGTTGAAAATACCAAGAATCTCTCTAATATTTTCTTTGAGATCCTCTTTCACTTTTGCTTTAAAGGTAATGGATGACTTATGAAGATTTATTACTTGACCAGTTGCCTCACCATAAATGTTCAAGATCTCTTGCAGAACTATGGCTTGATCACTTCGAGCTTTACACAAAAACAAATTGTCATCTGCAAATAACAAATGACTAACTGAAGGACCTTGCTCCGAAAATTTATTTCCGCTTGGAATACCTGCATCCTCTGCTCTTGCTAACAAATGAGACAAACCTTCAGCACAAAGCACAAAAAGAGCATGCGACATTGGATCTCCTTGTCTTAATCCCCTTTGAGGGATGATAAAACCATGAGGATGGTCATTAATCAAAACTGAATAGGAGACTGACGAGATACAAAACATTATAAGATTCACCCATTTCTCATGAAAACCCAACGCCAACAGCAAACACCTTATATACTTCCACTCTACCCTGTCATAAGCCTTTGACATATCCGACTTTATTGCCATATACTCAGACGCAACTGGTTTGAACGTTCTCAAGCAATGAACTACTTCATGAGCAATTAATATATTGTCTGATATCTGTCGTTAAGGAACAAAAGCCGACTGATTGGGTGAAACAATGAAAGGAAGCATTGGCTGAAGTCTCTTGACCATAATCTTTGAGATAATTTTATAAAAAACAGAGCACAAACTGATTGGTCTGAGATCAGTCATTCTGGTAGGTTTTACAATCTTCGGAATTAAACATAGGTGAGTGTAATTCCAATCTTTTGTAAACGTACCAGACCTGAAGAACTCTTTCACTTCATTTGAAACTTGATCACCAATATCATTCCAAAATTTTTGGTAAAAGAGCCCAGTCATACCATCAGGGCCTGGTGCACTTGAAGCTCTTATAGAGAACACTGCATCTCTTATCTCTTCATCAGAGATCTCGGAAAGTAATTCCTCATTCATTTCTTATGTGACTCTTGAAGTAAAACCCATGAATAGAGCTCCAAAGTCGGAAGGATTAATAGAAGAGAAAAGCTCTTGAAAGTAAGACGAAGCTATCTCCCCTTTTGAATCTTCAGATCTGTGTTCCATGCCATTTTTATCCTCCAAAATGTCTATTCCATTCTTACTTCTAGCCATATTAACCGAAGCATGAATTTTTTTTGAATTTTTATCTCCACATTTCATCCATTTTTCTGTACTCCTTTGACTCCAAAAAGATTCCTCATGTCTGTAAGCTTTCATAAGTTCATGTTTCAGACAGAGAATTATGTGCCTTCTCGGGAAATTAAGAGATTCCTCAGCTTCTAACTCTTCCTGAATTCTTAAGATCTTGTCTTTGGCATTAAGATTAAAGTTTCTTTTCCAGTTGCACAATGCCCTTCTGCATCTTCTAACTCTCTCCGCAACATTACATGCTACTCCACCTCTCTTGCCTTTCCATGCATTAATCACATTATTTTTAACATTCGACAGATTTATCAAAGATTTATCAAACCTGAATCTTCCTCTCCTTTCATCACACGAATTTACCAAGTTAACCAATACTGGCATGTGATCTGATCCTCTTTTGTCTAGGAAAACTTGATTTGCACCCGAGAAAAGCTGTAACCAACCTTTGTTTCCAAAGCATCGATCCAGCTTACATTGAATCCAAAGTTTTCCTCTTTTTCCGCTCCAAGTGAATGGATTGCCTTGACTAACAAGTTGATTCATCTCACAAAATTTAAACATATTGTTGAAATCGACGAATGTGGAATCACATCTATTAGGTCCTCCAATCTTCTCATCATTACTGCATATAGAATTAAAATCACCAATCATACACCAAGGATTTTTCCTGATGATTCCAATCCTAGAAACTCTTTCCCACACTATATGTCTTTTACTTTCATTAGGGTCACCATATATACATGAAACAAAAAACTTATTTTCTCCAATTTGTACACCGAGATCTATAAGGTTTTTATCCAATGAAATCACTTCAATATTTACAGACTGCTTCCAAAAAACTGCCAAACCACCACTTTTTCCTATAGGGTTCACCGTATATACACGATCGTAGCCAAGCCAAACTTGAATATCTACCAAAACGTTTCTAGAGTGCATAGTTTCCATAAGAAAAAATAACTCAGGAAAATATTTTTTACGTACTTCCATGAGTTTGTTAATTGTTAAGTCCTGGGACCGTCCTTGTCCTTGACAATTCCAGCACATAAGACTCATTGATCCTTGGACAGTCCCTCATTCGGGACCGCCACATGAGTTATTTGCTTCACAGCCTTGGAAACTCCACACATCTGATCAGTAGCTTTTCTTTTCTCAATCACACCAGCCAACAAACCTTCCTTCAAAGAAATCTGAATATTGTCTCCTTCCACCTCAGCTCCTTTTGTCTTCATTTTATTTTTGCCTGGTCTTATTTTGGCCTTAACATTCTTAGAGGTAGTCCCGGAAGAGTTTAGATCAAGAGATCGAAAACTATAACCCGTAGAACCACTCTGAGACGAAGAAACAGCAGGTTCGTTGAATGATAATAAACAATTCTGATTTGTTTCTCCCCCCTGTACTGTAGAGATTCTCTCAGCAAAAGGATTAGGTTTAATTTCTGCTGCCATCAGCTTCTGATCTTGAGTTCTCCTATCTTCACCTACAGAAGAAGATCTTTAAAGGGTACTCGAAAACAATGCATTTTCCTTTGTTTAGATCATGCGTGACAAAAGGAATTGGCTCAAGACTCAGAGAAGATTTCTTCAGAATAGGATCCTTCTCGACTTCTCTAACAGATCTCTTAACTCTTTCTTCTTTGACTCTCCTCTCTTGACCATCAGCCATCATCAAGTATTGTCTCACACCGTCAAGAACTTCAGATGCTATCCTTTGTCTTCCAGTATTTGGATTGATACCAACTTAATTTTCTTCTAGAACACCAAACAAAAGGTCATATTCTGTAAGGACTAAACTTCGTTTCTTCTTCAAACTAACTTGTCCTGCTCTCCTAGCTTCTGCTTCAGATTGTCTTCTGAGAATGTTAATTGGACATGCTGCTTGCTCATGAGTTAACCTTTGAAAAGTATAACATCTTTTCTGAACTCTCTCATAATGAAAGAATATGGAAGACTTGACTCCTTTACGCAATTTTATAACTTTCTCTTTTCGAAGAGGTCTTGAAACATCAAAATTAACTTTCACCCTCACATAATCATTACACTGAGCTTTGTTAGGATCAAAAGCCACCTCCACCACAGGACTCACAATATCCCCTAAAGCTTCAATCACTTTCTCAGTGTAGTAATTAAGCGGAATATTACGGATCTGGACCCAAATAGTGATATGCTGCAAAGAGTCTGATGGAGGAACTTCATACCATCTCTCCAAAACTATAGCCCATTCATTATATGTATGAACTCCCTTCTCCAAAATTTCCACCAGGTCATGTTCATAATCAAATATAAACTGAAATCTTTCTCTTGAAAGGGCAACTCCCCTGACCTTTCCTTGTTTTTGTCATTTGCGAGGCATCTCCAAAATAAAATTTGCCATTCTCTGACAATCCGGATTTAATAAGAGACCTATTAAACTCAAAGCATTCTTTTCACTTGAACTAAACTCCGGGAGATCTGGCATGACAAAAGAAACATCTTCCTCCTCTAAGGACATAGCCATGAGAGCCTTGTCCATAGCTGCCGACATCTTGTCTGAAAATACAAAAGCTTGAAGTTGCTATAAACAGAGTCTAGAAACCTTCTCAGACTCTTTACTACCAACCGAAACCTTCAAATCACCAACCTATTAGAAGAAACTACGATAATTAAAACTAAGCTCTTCTCCTAAAAGGAACACATCCACCTCTTGGAGAAGAAGAAACCAGAGCCTTCCGCAGGGAAACTAAACCTAGATCTTCGTCACCGTTGCTCCAACACAGAAGTAAAGCCGGTAACCCCTCAATCCAGAAACACTTTTCTTATCGTTTATCTTGTCTTAATGTTATGTTATGTTATGTTTTAAATATTTAATAGTACTACATTAATATATAGTTATATATTATAATTTATTAAATATGTTGACTGCAATTTAACCATGATCCTTTCAGTAACCTAGTAATCTAGTTCAAGTTCGGTGTCCGTGTCAGGTTTGAAAAATAGATCAAAATATTAGTTGAGTGAATTGTATGTACAAAAAAACAGTTTACACTAAAAAAACAAAAGGTTCACTGAATATTGGGATGGTCTAAAGTCCCAGTATCTAGTTTACTTCTGTTAAACAAACCTTAATTGGGTTATTATCCCTGAAGTGCGTTCAAATCTAATATATTTCAGATCATAGGCCCAACAAGAACATCTTGTTTACACTATTATTTTGTTATGGAACTGACACACAGAAAATACTAAATAGTAATGTCATTTGCAATTGAATCTAACTTGTAAAACTTTGTTCGAGGATTGCAGCTTTTGTCAACATGGTTGACTTGTCTTTATACGTAGAAAATTATTTTGAACGTCACATATATGAAGTATAAGAAAATCTAATTTATTAAAATAGAAGTATTTTAAAAAACGGATTGTACAAAAAATATATATATATATATATATTTATTAGTAATTTAGAAAATTTAAAAAAAATATATATATATATATATATCTAAACAGATAATTAATATTTTTTTTCTCTAGACCATTTATTATTATCCTGATTTTATGGTACACTCAAGACAAGTATGCGCTTCACACGAGATTTTGACGTAGTTAAGTGTTTAGATTAGATATTTTATTTTAAGTTTTGAAAAACTAGTTATCTATTTTTATGAAATATTACTGATATAGGATCTTTTTATATAATATGTTATAGGATATTGAGAGCCAAAGCATGTACAATTGATTAAATTACATAATTATATAGTTATGATTCTTTGAATGAAATAACAACTTTAATTTAAATCATGTATTTTCTTTATTTTATTTGTATTATTTTAAAATCATCAATTATCATATGTTTTATTTGTAGATTTTTGTCTATCCTGGTTAGTCACAGCTTTGTAATCATTTGATTAAATATAAAAGTTCAAAAACAATGTTATGATGTCAATTTATGTTTCTTTAAAAGTGTGTTGATACTTGGTGATAGTACTATGGATGATATTTTTATATATTTATTTATTAAATAATTTTACTTTTTTTAAGATAACATTTTGATTATGTATAATCATTGCTTGTGCTTTCCATCAATTTTCATATTAATTTTGTAAAGTTTGAGTTTGTTAAGCACAAATTTTTTTTTGCGAGAATATATATTTTTTCCGTAGGTCTGAGTTTGATGAAATATTAGAAATAATATCACTAATGTATTTCCTTTCCTATTGTTGTTATGATTTATTTAGTTATTTTGGAAGTTTATATATATTTTAGATTATATTATGAATTTTCACTAAATTATTTTTTGTTAACTTATTTTCGCAATTATATTATGTTTTCAATAAATTTTTCATCTTTTATATGTTATTTCTTCTAATCTGTAATTTTAAACTATTTTCTGTAAAAATATTTGGCTTGATTGTTTATTAATCATTGGTTATGGTTTCCGTTTTTTTAAAAAATTCTTTAACTTGAGTTTAGTGATACAAAAGCATATTTCATAAGAATCACTTCAAAAACAATATTGTAATTAGAATTTTCTTGTTTGTTCTAAAAATTATCTATTTATTTTAATTTAAGTATAAAAAAACTTGAATAGTTTTCGGCTTAATTATCACATCTAGCACGATTACAAAGCTAAATATATGTTTTCTTAAAACAACTCCATATCAAATAAAAACTATTAAATAAAGGTAATAAGTCTCCTCAACAAAACTTATATCTTCTCTATTACTTTTGATGATATATAAATTTCTAATGATCTAGGACTCATAAAAGTTTAAGGAAATCCAAGAATTTTTTTTTAAAAGGTCCAATATGTATTTTCTCAAAGTTACTAAAACGAAAAGGATTAATATATATTTTGTGTCATCTAATTTTTGTATATAATCGTGTGACATTTACTGGTGAATTTTAAAAAATTGGTTAAATCGTTTTGTATGAAACCTATGTCAAATGTTATGTTGAGGTAACAAAATTTCCAAGAATAATCCACCAATAACAAATACCCAAGCCTAATAAAAATTATCAATAACAAAATAAATTGTCGTGTCCATTTACAAACCCAAAAAAAAAACTTGTAAACTTTTTAAATTATGCCACGTGTCAGCCTCTCCTCACACTCTTTGATGAGGTGACATCACCAGAGAAACGTTTATATATATAGATTAACAGTTGTTTATAGAGAAATTCCCTTCGATAGCCTTTTTTAGTTTGTTTGTCACAAAAATAACTTTTAAGGAAGAAAATGACCAAAATGTTTTTTTTAGAAGCTAAAAAATTCATTTATATGCATTTATACCCCTAGGGTTAACTAATTTGGACTTTAGGGTTTAGAGTTAAGGAGTGGGTTTGGGGTTAGGGTTTCAAATTTCAAAAAAAAAAATTAAAAAAATCCAAATTTCAAAAAAAAAAAGTCTATTTTGGTCATTTTATTTTTTGAGGGCTATTTTTGTGACAAAAACTTTAAAATGGCTATTTAAGAGAATTGTCCATGTTTATATCAAAATGTTTATAGATTTGTTTACAAAGTGTTGATTCCGGTTATACTATCAACACATTGGAATAGTTTCTTCGGTAAATAATGTACTTTTATAGATTCTCTATGAAAGTGTGGAAACATACGTCAAATGCATGTGGGTCAAGCCCACCACATGGGCTAAGATTTGTTGGTAGCGTACGTCTCTCTCTTTCTCTTTTGTTGACTATGGTCATTTTGTATACTTAATAAAACCATCCCGTGAATCCTTGACTATGCTTTTCAAACCAAAAAACATCAAATCAAGACACTGTAGATCATTGATCAAGAACACTAGTTATATCGAAACCAAACTTTTTTAAACAATCAAGACACTAAACTATAACTATACCAATATAATTAGCAGCAAAAATAAATAAATAGATAATAAGTAATACAGGAAAACAGATCTGAAGTTACAGTATGGTTTTTAGTAACCCATGTCTTAAAGCTGAAAGATAACGTTGTTGTTAAATGTCACTTTAATCTAACCTAGGCGAGACAAATAATAATCGGAAATGTTCTTGATTATGTTTCAAGTTCTGCAAATACTTAGCAAACAAAAAACCTTCTACAAATAGACCAAAGTATTATAATACAAAAATAGAAGCACGTGCTGCCCTATAGTACGGCGATAGAAGACAACTACACAGAGGCCGAAGTAGATTTTATTGCTATATTGATTCTTTTTATAGAAGGTATTGATTCAATATT
>MU106117.1:0-138211 GCA_012274485.2 Sinapis alba
TAGTTAGCCAACATGAGTTGATGTTAAATGCATGATTAACATAGGGGTTACTACCACATGAGTAGATCAGTTTATATTTGTGATCCTAGTTTGACGAAGCATGTTAATTGATTGTGTTTAGCATTCAAAGTTTGAAATATATCATCCTTAATTGGTTACCCAACTCCATGAGTTTAACCTTTCACACCTTGATTAAAAAGAATTATTTGCTGAGTTTCTTGTTATAATTGAGGTCATTGCTTTCTTAATTATTTAGCTAAAAAGACACTTGCATTCTCTTTGATTTAAACAATACTGGGTTGGATTAACATCTCTAACTACGTATGATGATACATTTGTGCTTACGACTGAGTAGTATAAATGAATTAAAGTTATTGAACACCATTGAGAAGGAAAATAAGACATTATGATTGTGGCTTTCTCTTTGTCCTCATTTTTTACATCCACTGTTATAGATCATGATGATTTAACTGAATTTGTTACATACTCGATAAAATCACCAGATTATACATTTTCAGTTCGTACAACCTCCACTACTTATACAACTTGTTTAAAAACGACTTCAACATATTATTATTTTTTACTGATCGTACATCGCACTACAAGTTATGATTTTTACTACCTGATTAGTAATATAACCTGAGAAACACAAATATATTGTTGCACAGTTTGATAATCCATATCGTCTCAACCGTCATACTAAATCTTTCTTGGTATTTTTTACAACAACGCTTTCTTCATGTTTTAATGCACCAGTAGATCATTGGCTCATTTTTACTATAGATCAATATTTCTCTTTCCATCAAATTTATAACATCAAATTTTTAAAATATTCCTACAATCATTGCACATATTTTCATAAAGTTTAACTTTTAATATGACTTTTTTTTCCTATTTAAATCATTATAAAACCAAGGGACCAAATAGAAAAAAAAAATTTGATCATTGCATATATATATATATATATATATATAATATTATTTAAAATTTTAATTTCTATGTATCACACTCACGTTAACTCCCATGAGTGTCAGCTACATATATACTTAAAGAATAAAAATAAAAATAATCAATTATTATTTTTAAATTTTAAGTTTTACTTATTAACATTTATTATAATGTTTTTGAAAAAAATGTATTTCAAATTAAAAATATGTCAAAATGATTATAATATTATTTGAGAAATTTGCTTTTACAAGCCTCACTAAGCTTTGATTTTTTCAAACCTAATTATATTAGTACTATTAATGAATTCAAATATACTTAATTAAATTTTATTTTCCAAATATATATATTCTTAAAACTGTAATCAGTTCTAGATGTAAAATATATAATTTATTATTTTCGTTCAAATAATTGGATTTTAATAGTTAATAATATTATAATAAATCACTAAAGTATTTTTAATTAGCAATTCTATTTTTATTTCTAATCAAAATTATTTCTAAAAATGATATAATGTATATTAAAAATACTAGAACTATAATTTTACTATGAATGTATTTTGGTCAAATAATTAGAAAGGGAAATATTTAACTAATATAATCATAAAAAAATATTTGTATTAAGTTTACTTAATACCAAATACATTATTTAAAAATTTATGTGATAAAAAATTAAAAGTATGGTTGGCACTTGATGTCAACCATATATTACTAAACTGATAGAACAAAACTTCTAATTCAGTGGTTATTGGTATACCTTGAGGCTCTAATTGATTGATGAGTATTTAAAAATGGCAAGTTTGATTAGTTTATGCAACTCAAGAGTGATCAACACTTTTTCTCCCATAACTTTCTCTCAAAACAAAATATTTCAAATTATATTTAATTTTATCAAATATATTTACAATTCTAAGAGTATGAATCAAAATAAACTCAATAAAAAGGTTGATTTTATTTGAATATATTTAGTAACAAAATAAGTTAGGGTATAATTTAGAAAAATAAATGCAGTTCAATATACCGAAAATGAATAACTGGAGCAATATAAATTGTTATACCTCTTTTGTCACCAATTTATACAGATGCAACTAGGACTCTGTTAACCAAGAAAAATATTTTGTTTTCATATGGACAAAATAAAGTGGTTATTTACTAGCACTTTGTGCAAGATTATCCGTATTTGTGTTTTGAGTCATGGGTACTTTAAATTATATATTTAATTAAAAGAACGGTATATTGATATTTAACGCAATCTTTTATTAAGTTTTGTACATGTAAATCATAAGATGATTTTAAGACTTATAAACCAAAAAGTAAAACATTAAGAAATTATGTTAATCTAAATATATTGTAAATATTTAAAGGCATCAAACATGTGTGGTCATGCAGATATGTGGTTATATTTTGAGTTTTATTTATATACAAAAAGAAAAAGTTTATATGTGGGTTTTCACTTAGAGATTGTATGGACCTTCCATACCCTCAGATACTCCGAAAAATAAATTTTAATATGACTTATTTGTTGCAAGTTAAATCAAATTAAATTAGAAAATGATAAAGAAAATACATAATATTATTTTATCATCAGAAATATAATAACTGTTATCTAGTTCTTATGTAAGGTAATATTTAAAAGCACATCCATTATATAGTTAGTAATCACATAATCAATAAAGTAACATGCAAACTCGTGGACTCAGTAAGTAGAGAACTTTTTCTACATTTTAGAAATGAGAAAAGATTTAATTTTTCTTTACTTGTATAAATAGATGTATCGGGAATGCACAAGAGAGTAAGCAAAATAGAAGCAAACAGATAAAAGATGTTTTGTAAAGAGGCGTCATCCAGTCTCCAGACCTTAAACATAGCAAAGAGTCTCAGCTCTGAGTTCACTAAACCATCAGCACTCATCAACCTCCTCTCGGTAGGACATCGTTACAAGCTGTGTTCTCGTCCAAACCTCAGAGGACGATGTACTGTCACGGCCTCAAAGGTTCCTGATTGGAAAGATAAAATAGTGAAAGAAAAAGTTAAGAAAGTCGAAGTAACGGGAATTATAACGGCCAAAGAAATCATAGGCGGCTTGGTATCCACTGTGTTCGGAAGATCACTGCTCGTCGAGCTTATTAGCGCCGAGACTGACCCCCGTGAGTGCAATTATCAGGCAAACATATCATTTATCTTTGTATATAACATTTTGAGTAATGTGAAAAGTAGGCTAATGCATCATTAGAGCATGTTTATTGAAGGTATCTTAAGACGGGTCTTTTAGCGGGATTTAAGAGACGAGTCTCTTAACGGGATTTAAGAGACGGGTCTCTTAGCGGGATTTAAGAGACCGTCTCTTAGCTTTTAACTAGAAAAGTAATTAAACACAATATGTCAGGGACGCTGATGGAGAAGGATCCGGTGAAGGCTTACGCACGAAGTGTATTGTTTGAAGGACTTGGTGAGGATAAGTTCGAATGTGAGTTCGACATGCCCGAAGACTTTGGAGAGGTGGGTGCCATTAGAGTTTTAAACCATGAGCTTAAAGAGATATTCCTCAAGGAAATGAAGCTGGAGCTACCCGACGGCCCCGTTACCTTTACATGTAACTCGTGGGTGGCCCCTAAGTCCGAAGACCCAACAAAGCGGACATTCTTCTCCAACAAGTCCTACTTGCCTCTCAAAACTCCTGAGCCTCTTAAAAAGCTGCGAAAAGGGGAGCTGGAGACGTTGCAAGGCAAGAACCGTGAGCGAGCTGGTGAATTCGAAAAGTTCGAGCGGGTTTACGATTATGACGTGTACAACGACGTGGGTGATCCTGACAAAGATCTAGAACTTGCCCGTCCCGTTCTTGGAGGCCTCTCTCACCCATACCCAAGGCGGTGCAAGACTGGTCGCAAACCATGCCGCAAAGACCCTTCCAGTGAGACACGCAAAGGGGAATTCTATGTCCCCAGAGACGAGGAGTTCACCACAGTCAAGGGCGCTACATTCACGGGCAAGGCAGTCTTGGCGGCTCTTCCTGCTGTCTTCCCACAGATTGAAGCTGCTCTGGTGGATCCACACATGCCCTTCCCACACTTCAAGTCCATAGAAGATCTCTTTGAACAAGGCATCGAGCTTCCCAAGGATGCTGGCCTTTTTCCTGTGATCCCCAAACTTGTCAAAGCTGTTGCTGAAGCTGATGATATTCTCCAGTTTGAATCCCCTATTCTCCTTGACAGTACCAACCTCCCTTTTTCTCTTTTTAATCTTCCATTATATATTTATATCCAATTCTAGCTATATTAATCTCACTTTATTGTATCATTCAGAGGATAGATTTTCATGGATCCGAGACGACGAGTTTGCTCGCCAGACACTTGCAGGCCTTAGACCATGAACAACGGTGGGTCTTAGATGGGCTCTTAGCCCATTTTATATTAAAAAAAAAAAAAAAAAAAGAAAAGGGGAAGAGTCGGGCCTTCTGTCGCTTACGGAAGAGGCGCCTCTTCATCTTGCCTCTTCGTCTCTCTCTCTCCCTTTTCTCCTGCGAATCCGTTTCTTCTCCGACGAAATTCACCCGCGAGAGAGAGAGTTCGCCGTCATCTTCGCCTCATACAACATCTCTATAGGTATGTTTCCTCAATCCGCATATGTTCTTCCTCTATCTTTTTTTTTCGATTTCGTCTTCTTCCTCTATCATCTTGTTTGTCAAACTTCTTCCTTTATTTTCATCACACACGCGAATAGAGTTGCTTATCAAAACTGATTTGATTATGTTTGCTTACAGGTAAACCAACTCGGTGAGAAAGTTGAACAACAGAAGGTAAAAACATGTTCTTTGATCGTTTATAGGACATGCATGTGTGTTGAAATCGTTTGATTGAGTATGTATATTATTTAAGTTTTGTTTTGTGCGTTTTTCAGGTTCTGAAGAGGCTAAACGCGAAACAAAGAAGGAACGACATCAAGATTCAACAAACACAAGAAGTTTCCAGGTAATAATTTGTCTTGTATTTGAAATAACATTAGGTAGAATCTGGTTATTAGGAGAAGTGGAGTGATTGTTAATGATGCTTTGTTATATTGAGTCATTGTTTGTGCTGGTAATTGCTTGGTTTTAGCGAGTCTGTGAAGTAGGTGAAAATGGTCTTAATGGATAGTGGTTAGTGTTAAGTTTGTGTGATGTCTTTATCGAGACTTGATGTTGTTATGAGACATAGACAACAATGGAGTTTATGCCATTGATGTGTGTCATTTATTGGATTGTCCTTTGTTAGATAAAAACATTAAACCAAGAAGATAACACTGAAACTTAACTTAAACCTATCTACCAGCCACAACTACTTCCTAAACTAATTAAAAGCCACATTAAAACTTCATCTACTTTCCTCTATTTAAACATACCAATATGTAGTTAATACTTCACTTCATCACCCTCATCTCTCTTCTCAACTTCTCTGGATGGATTCGCAAGAAAGCCAGTTCTCTGGCTTTTTACACTTACTGTCCAGTCAAATACCCAACAATGAAAACCCAACTCAGTTACTGAGTTTTTCACCTAGTCCAGACCTTGGAGGATCTGCTTCACGTGCACAAAATGGTGAGGACCGTAAGTAAAGGTGCAAGTGGTCAACAGCTGAAGACCTGGTCCTCATCAGTGCATGGTTGAACACCTCCAAGGATCCAGTAGTTGGGAATGAGCAAAGAGCAGGAATATTTTGGAAGAGGATTGCCTCATATTACAATGCAAGTCCGAAGGTTGTTGGTTTGGCTAAGAGAGAGCAAACTCATTGTAAGCAGAGGTGGGGTAAGATAAATGAAGGTGTCTGCAAGTTTGTCGGGTCATATGATGCTGCAACCAAACAGAGGACGAGTGGCCAGAGTGAAGATGATGTTCTGAAGGCTGCACATGGAATATACTTCAACGACTACAAGGTGAAGTTCTCATTGGAGCATGCCTGGAGGGAGCTTAGGAATGACCAGAAATGGTGTGGGACTTATGGAAGTAGTCAACAAAGCTCGGGTACAAAAAGGAAGAGGGTGGGGGAAGAGCAATCCTTTCAATCATCAGCATCTATGCCGAGTGTCAATGGAGAAGATGAACCAATGGCTAGGCCTATTGGTGTTAAGGCAGCAAAGGCGAAGGCTAAAAGGTCAGTGGGAGAAGAGAAGAAGAAACTGGAAGAGTTTCAGCAAATGTGGGAGATAAAGGCGAGGGACATAGCTTTGAAGGATAAGCTTAGCAAGAGCAAGATGCTTGAGAGTTTACTTGCAAAAACAGAGCCACTTAGTGAATTAGAACTTGCGCTTAAGAACAAACTGATAAGCGATATGTTATCAATGTAATCTTTCTAAAATATTAATGTTATGTAATATAAGTTGTTTTTGAAGTCTGAGTTTGATCAATGTTAGCAGTCTTTATTTGATCAATGTTCTAATACTTGTCTGTTTTTGATTTTCAGGGAAACAAGTCCAGCTATGCAACCAAGGAAACATATTGTCTGTGGCCTGTCAGCAAGAGGGATCATTCCACCTCTCCGAGAAGCAGATATGGTGGAGATATCAGATGAAGAAGTTGAGGTGATGGAGTTAACACGTGAAGAATACAGGAGAAACATGGGCTACTTGATTAGGGTGGAAGAATCAGAAGATGACATTGAACCTGAGTTTAGAAGGATGCTGCAAAGGATGAATGAGGAAGTGAAGAAGCAGAGTGAGCAGAAGGTGAAGGTAGAAGAGGGACAATCCTCTAAGGGTGCTGGTAAGAAGAGGAAGAGAAGAAGCTGAGACTTGATCACGAGACTTGTATGTTTCTTGTATGTTTCTGTGGACATTGGACTGCTGTGTCACGAGTCTTGTATGTTTATGTATGTCTGTTTCTATGTCAGGAGTCATTGTATGTATGTTTATGTCACGAGTCGGTTATGTATGTCACGACAATTGATCACAAGACTTGTATTGTATAATTTGTACTTTGTGTGTTTGTCTGCTCATGTGCCTTTTTATATCTCTCAAACTCAAGAAACACAACAAGACAACTCAAGAAACACAACAACACAATTCAAGAAACACTACAACACGAACACCATTCCATTTCTCTTATATCTCTCAAACTCATCTCTCAAACTCAAGAAACCCTACTCCAAGATTTACTAAAACACAAATTCTTATTTCTTTTTTCATTCAAGAAACACCATGGCATCTTCTTCTCAAAATCATTTTCAGGGAATGGATAATCAAAATCTTGATGAAAGATTTGATCAATATTTTGATGATACCTTTGATCAATTTTTTGATCAAAGTTTCGAAGATTTCACCAAAAATTATGGTAATGAAGAANTGTTTTTATAATTCTATGTTATAAATGTTTCATATTAATATATTTTATTTAATATATATATTTTGTCTTCACATTGTTTTGATAAACTTTTTTTTTTTAAGAACCAAAAATTAAGAACTTCCCATTAAAGCTAAAAAGTAAAACCATCTTAAGTTAGAGCTCTTAACATTACTTAATTATTAAAAAATCATTAAGAGTCTTGATTTGTCTCTTACCATTAATCTTGCTCTTAATCCCTATTGCATTCAGCTTGTTCAAGTAATAATCTATATATACTACGCTTTAACTCTTAGTTTTTATTTTGATTGTTCCCAATAAAGCAAGATCCATACATTGATGGAAAAAAATAATAATCATATTCCGGTTTTCTTTTCTTTTTTTACTTAAAAGTTAGCTAGTTAAAAATCAGATCACATTAATTGTTGTTATAGGAGTGGCCGTTGAAAAGCAAACTAGACCCTGCGGTTTATGGTGATCCCAACTCACTCATTACTTCTGAGATTGTTGAAAGAGAAATAAAAGGAGTCATGTCATTTGATGAGGTAACATTATCCACAAGTTTGAAGAAAAAAAAACATATATATATATATATCCATCCATCCATATGGAGTATTTCCACAATGAATAAATAGCAATGGATGTGTGTGTGCATGCAGGCTCTGAGGAACAAGAGATTGTTCATGTTGGACTATCATGATTTGCTTCTACCGTATGTGAACAAAGTGAGAGAGTTGGATGATAGCACCTTATATGCTTCTCGAGCACTATTCTTCCTCAGCGATGATAGCACACTGAGACCTGTTGCCATTGAGTTGACTCGTCCCCAAGATGTAAACAGGCCCCAATGGAGTCAGGTATTCACACCAGGCTATGATGCTACCTCATGCTGGCTATGGAATCTTGCTAAGACACACGCTATTTCTCATGACGCTGGTTATCACCAGCTTATTTCCCACTGGTATTGAACAAACTAGATCATATATATGGTTGACAACAGTATTTAGTCTTAACTGTATAGACATTACACGTATATAATGTGTTATCGCTGCTAAGAGATGGAAAATATTTTACAGGCTGAGGACTCACTGCTGTATGGAGCCATACATTATAGCGGCAAACAGACAGCTAAGTGCGATGCATCCTATCTATAGGCTTCTGCATCCCCACTTCCGCTACACAATGGAGATCAATGCTCGTGCACGCCAAAGTCTCGTCAACGCAGGTGGAATCATTGAGTCTTCTTTTTGGCCGGGAAAGTATTCATTACAGCTAAGTTCAGACGTCTATGATAAACTATGGAGGTTCGACAGGGAAGGCTTACCTGCAGACCTCATCAGCAGGTACGTATATATATAATTCCTACTAGTATACTTATTTCTTTGTACTAATTATGCTAACAATAAAAGTAATAATAATATAAGTAGAAAAATTCATTTAGATAGTCTCTTTTAGTTTGTTCTTCACAAAAATAGTTCTTAAGGAAGAAAATGACCAAAATAGGTTTTTTAGAAGTTAAATTTTTTATTTATATGCATTTATATACCTAGGGTTGATTAATTTAGACTTTAGGGTTTAGAGTTAAAATGTGGGGTTTGGGGATATGGTTTCAAATTTCAAAAAAAATAAAAAAAATTGAAAATTTCAAAAAAAAAAATGTAATTTTGGTCATTTTATTTTTCTAGGGTTATTTTTGTGACAAAAACTTAAAAATGCTATTTAAGAAAATTGCCCATATAAGTATGCTAACAATTTTTTTTACATAAAACAACAATAATAATAAGGGCAATTCTCTTAAATAGCCCTTTTTAAGTTTTTGTCACACAAATAGTCTTTAAAAAATAAAATGACCAAAATAGACTTTTTTTTTTTTTGAAATTTTGATTTTTTTTTTTTTTTTGAAATTTGAAACCCTAACCCCAAACCCACCCCTTAACTCTAAACCCTAAAGTCCAAATTAGTTAACCCTAGGGGTATAAATGCATATAAATGAATTTTTTAGCTTCTAAAAAAAACATTTTGGTCATTTCTTTCCTTAAAAACTATTTTTGTGACAAACAAACTAAATGATGCTATCTAAGGGAATTACTCTAATAATAATTGTGATATGGAAGGGGTCTGGCTGTGGAAGATGAGAGAGCGGAACATGGGGTACGCCTGACGATACCAGATTACCCATTTGCGAATGACGGTCTAATGCTGTGGGATGCACTTAAGGAATGGATAACAGACTATGTGAAGCACTATTATCCAGATGCGGAACATGTCATGTTGGATGAGGAACTCCAAGGATGGTGGAGTGAAGTGAGGAACATAGGGCATGGAGACAAGAAAAATGAACCATGGTGGCCTGTCCTAAGGACACAAGATGACTTGATTGGCGTGGTGACTACGATTGCATGGGTGGCTTCAGGTCACCATGCAGCTGTAAACTTTGGACAGTACGGGTATGGTGGATACTTTCCCAACCGACCAACCACAGCAAGGATAAAAATGCCAGTGGAAGAGCCGACAGAGGAAGAGCTAACACAGTTCTATGAGGAGCCAGAAAAGATCATGCTTAAGACATTCCCCTCGAAGAAGCAGGCCACGACAGTGATGGTGACTCTGGATCTTCTATCGACACATTCACCAGATGAAGAGTACCTGGGAGAAAACCCTGAAGCATCTTGGGCCCATGATCCTGTCATCTATGCTGCATATGAACGTTTCAAAGGAAAGCTCCAATACCTAGAAAGAGTGATAGATGAGAGGAACGTGAATGTTTCTCTAAAGAATCGAGCTGGAGCTGGTGTTGTTAAGTACGAGCTTTTGAAGCCTATCTCTGAACCAGGCCTTACCGGGATGGGTGTTCCCTACAGTGTGTCTATTTGATGTAATGCATTTTGATCTAATGCACTGGAAGTTATCATCTATGTTTCTCTCAGGTTATTATCATCTATGTTTTCTTTCTTTTGTAATATAAATAATGAATCTCACCCTGCTCAAGGGTACCTTGTTTGTGATGGGAAGCGGAGAAAGATGTTGATGTTGTTATTTCTTCTGGGAATAAGACTTAATGTGTGGTTATCTTATGTTTATTGGACCATATATTGTTGGACGTAGGAAAACGACCCCACCGAGTTGGCCTGACCTATTGAAGATTGTAATCAAGTATAGTAGGTTAAAGCCTATTAAAACAATTTTACCTGGAAAACTTTAAGAAATCGTTGAAAATTCTAAACAAGATTCAGTAAACCTTATAGATAAACATAAAAAAAATACTGAAATTGTATTACTGTAAATTCTGAAAGCTATAATATTTTAATAGATTTAAGTAATGAAACACAAAAGTAACAGCAATTCATGGCTTTTACAATACATTTTATTAAAAACATAAGATTGTAAATGAAATAATTTTTTAAAACTAAATAATTATATATATAAATAGTTATTTTAAAAGTTAGAATACATATATATATATATATATATATATATATATATATATATATATATATATATATATATATATATATATATATATATATATATATATATAAAAAAAAAAAATATATATATATATATATATATATATATATATATATATATATATATATATATATATATATATATATATATATATATATTTCTTAATTTATAAAAGTTAAAATTAGTTAATATTTAATTATTTATATTATGTAATTACATAGTGAATCTCGGTACATTAATTTTTTAACGACTGAAGTACCTTTAGAGTTATTCCATTAAATAGGCAACACATATATCAAATAATAAAAAACTAGGTGTTTTGCCCGCACATGCGGGCCTATATATTTTATAATTATTTATATTATTAATTAAAATATTATAATGATAAATTATTATTTATTTTATTATTTTAATTAATTACATACTTTTTAATTTAAATTTTTATTAAAGACATTTTCGGATAACAACAAAATATATAGAAATTATTTTTTTTTATTTTCAATATATATAACTTTGGATAATTCTTACTATTATTAATTTTATTCATTTATCTAATTAAATAGATTTAAAATTCGTTGTTATTTTTAACTAATATATATAATTGATTCATTAAGGGTATAAACTATATTAACCACTTTAACTTTTAACGTGAGAGCTCCGTTGCGAAAAATCACTTCGCAAATAATAGTATAGATTTGGATAATTCTTACTATTATTAATTTTATTCATTTATCTAATTAAATAGATTTAAAATTCGTTTTTATTTTTAACTAATATATATAATTGATTCATTAAGGGTATAAACGATATTAACCGCTTTAACTTTTAACGTGAGAGCTCCGTTGCGAAAAATCACTTCGCAAATAATATTATAGATTAAAGGCACATGTTACTTCATTTCTTTATAGAATTAGGTTAAGACATGCGATTTGTGAAGGATGAACATTGTATATATAAACCAATTAATAAACAATTATAATATAATTATATAATTTAAATAATTTAAAAACAAATATTTAAAAATTAAAATTCAATTTTTAAATTTAAATATAATTAGTAAATAATATATAATTAAATTATATAATCTAAATAAGTTTTTTTAAACTAACAATTCAATTATAAAATATAAATTATAATTATAAATAATTATAATATATATTATTTTATATATTTTTGAAGTAACTAAATATACATATATATAAATAATACAAAAAAAGATGGCGTGAGGAATGGCTTAGGACATTGTTGTTTTTTGGGTGAAAATATTGAATATTTCAGATATAGAAATTGAAATATTCCCAAATATTTTGTTCTTATATTTTTGGAACAGATAAACCTTATATGTAGAATATGAATTATATGTAGAATATGTACTATATGTAGAATACAATAAATATATTAGAACTCAATTTCTACGGGTTTTAGATTTAAAGTAATTTGTAGATTTTGATTTCTACAGGTTTTAGATTTATAGTAATGTTTAGATTCCGATTTCTACAGATTTTAGAATAACAGGTAAAACATGAAATGTGTATTCCAAAAAGTTTTAGATTATCATTATTTTCGTAGAACCCATATTCTAGAATAGTAGATTCAATGAAAAATGTAGATTGCAGTTTCTACGAATCAGAATACAAATTCTACTTTTTGTATAACAAAATTTGAAATTATGATTTTAAAATTTTTAGAACTGAAAAAAAAATCACTAAGTTGATATTGGTATTTCATCAGTAGTTACTATTTTTAGATTTTTTTTAGTTTGTAAAACTATTTATTTGATTTATTTTCAAAAATACTAAAAAATATTATATGCAAAAATGATGTAAAATAGAAATTAGCTTAATGAGACAATATACATATTTTTTGGCCTAAAAAACAATTTTACCCAAAAGTTTTTATTGGAACTTTCGTCATCTGAGTTTGATTCGTCTTGACTACTTAACTATGTTTTAATTAGAATAACGCGTATTCAGATATAAGGTTTTATGAAATTAGTTTATAAGGTTAGAAAGCCTTTGAATTCCTGCAGTTATTAAAAAAGTGTTAAAATAAGTAGTGATCATGAGATTCTAGTTTATGAGAAGAAAACTATATTTTATATCAGAAATTAATTATGTATACAACTATATGTCCTTAAGAAAACGTACAAAAGTTGCGTTGAGCCAATGTCCAAGGACCAAGATACAAATTTGGTAATGTCGTTTGCAATTATTACAATAGAATGTACCCAATAAACGGCACGTGAGAAGGAAGTATCTGTCGTTCATCTAATGTTGCCGTTCGTTTACTCTTCCGGGCATCGCGGCAAATTAACCGCCGGTCGAATGAGAAATTAGGGATTTTGATTCTACTACGGTCGATCAAAATTACTCTGATCATGCTTATTGCAGAGTTTTACCATCTCCACCGAGAAGACCAAACAGCGATCTTCTGCTGTAATTACAGATAGCTAGTCCTTTTCAAATCTACCTCTTGAAGCAACATCAAGGTAGGAAATCGATTGGTGTTCTTCAACTGCTTTCAGAATCGTGTTTGTGTAGTAGATAGTTTTTACGTAAACTTGATGGGGTTCTTGGAATTACAGTCTGTCTCTAGTGTCGCTAATGGTGTTTCTCTCCATCTCTTAACTTAGGTCTCTGTGATGATAATTAGTTCACCGGAACCCGGTTTAGGTGTTGAATCTGTTTAAACCGGCAATAATCAGTCTGATTTCTCCCGCACGAAATCAAAAGTGGTGGCCTTTGTCAGATTTTGCAGAAGAGGAATGATGGTGAAGATAAGCAGGCTATCAAGAGGAAGACATCATTTGGCTTTTGTCTTGCTCCTGGTTCTTGTCGTTGTCGGAATCTGTGTTCCTGTCTTCGCTCTTCTTCCGTCTCTGTGCTCGCATCATCAGTCTCTGCCTCCTGCTCTACCTCGAGACGAGAAGGTAAGAAAGATTCATACTTTCATGTACTTCTTCTAAGAGTTTGCTTCTTGATGTCTTCTCTATTTTCTGTTGGTTTCTGCTTAGTATAGCATGGAACTGAAATCAGCGTGGAACCAACCAAGTATAATTTGGTTCCTGTCTTTGTTCTTCTTCTTCTTCTTCTTCTTCTTCTTCTTCGACCTTTGCTTCCATCTCACTGCTGGAGTGGATGCATACCTTAAATTACTAAGCTATTATGTTTACATGGTTCTCATTTCATGTGTATAAGTTCTCAACTTTCATTTCTGAAACTTGTAGATGATGTCTCAGAGATTTTATATAAAAGATGACAAGTTCTGGAAAGATGAGAATACTTTCCAGATCATTGGTGGTGATTTGCACTACTTTCGAGTTCTTCCTCAGGTAATGTCCTCTCTGTGTGAATAATTAGTTATCTTGATGATTTTTATGATATGCTTGATTGATGGATAAATGCCAGATTATGGCTGCAGTACTGGGAAGATAGGCTTCTGAGAGCCAAGGCTTTAGGTCTGAATACTATACAAACGTATGTTCCTTGGAATCTGCATGAACCAAATCCTGGAAAGATGGTCTTTGATGGTATCGCTGATGTTGTGTCCTTTATCAAGCTGTGTCAGAAACTAGATTTACTAGTTATGCTGCGTGCTGGACCTTATATCTGTGGAGGTATGTGAATTTTGCTGTGATTCTTGTGGGTTGATTTCCAATTTTTTTACCACACCATGTGGAAGTTGTGCTTTTCACACATAAACAAATGTTCCTGTTTCCTTCACAGAATGGAATTTGGGCGGTTTTCCTGCTTGGTTACTTGCTGCAAAACCACCTCTTAAACTAAGGACAGCAGATCCTGCATACCTTAAGCTGGTAAGTTATCATTATAAAATGGAACAAGTAGTAAATAATTGAAACCACTGCTAATCAGCTTGCAGTGTGCAGTAATATTAGTCTAGATTTTATGCATTGTTAAACTCTGTAGGATCCATTGGTAGTGTAAATTAGCATGAAAGAGGATTTCGTGTTTTGCGGACAATGAGTGGATACTATGAATACTTTTTCTTACGATTCATTGAAGTGATTAACTTGATTCCTGCTTTCTCCTTATTCTGCTCAGTATTTTCTTTTCCTGCTTATGTACTATGTCAAAGTCAATTCACATCTTTGTTCTCTTGCTTGGGAAATTCTCTATATGTATCCTCCATATAGATCCTTTACTACCTTATTTCCCCACTTTGCCATGTACTTTACATGCCGCATTCTAAGACTGATCTTATGCCTTTTTTATTGAAAGTAGAGTTATTCATAACAAACATATCACAGGTTGAAAGATGGTGGAATGTTCTATTGCCAAAGGTATTTCCTCTGCTTTACAGCAACGGGGGTCCTGTTATAATGGTTCAGGTACGCACAGGAAAACAATGTACACTTTATAGGATTTGTTGGCTTTAACCTGGAACACTATGTGAAGCTAGAGGCTGTTTTTTGCAGATTGAAAATGAATATGGGTCATATGGAAATGACAAAGCTTATCTTCGTAATCTAGTTACTATGGCCACGGGACATCTAGGGAATGACATTATTCTGTAAGACTTTGTACATCTTTTCAACAATATGACAATTGCTCAAGTGAAAATAGATTGTGGAATTGTTGTTAATGTTCTTCAGGTATACAACAGATGGAGGTACAAGAGAAACACTTGAGAAAGGAACTGTCCCTTTATATGATGTCTACTCAGGTAATGAAATTCATTCAGATGATTCGTTCTCTCCTTCCTGATAAGACTTAAACATATGTTGAGATATTTATAGTATAACATATGCATCATCCGGATCTATTATTGATTGTGAACCGAAATAGTGGTTTATAAAAATGACAAGCAACTTCATATTTCTCATAGCTGTTGACTTCAGTACGGGTGATGATCCTTGGCCAATATTTGAATTGCAAAAGAAGTTTAATGCTCCAGGAAGATCACCTCCACTTTCTTCGTAAGTCTCTTGTGACCCTGACTTTCTACAATGAATTAATTGCAATCCATTGAGTGGTATAATACAGGGAGTTCTATACTGGTTGGCTTACGCATTGGGGTGAGAAGATTGCAAAAACAGATGCCGAATTTACGGCAGCTTCCCTTGAAAAGATTTTGTCCCAAAATGGTTCTGCTGTGCTATATGTATGTGCTTGATAATTTTCATTTACAAATGTTTTAACAAGATAATGATTCATGATAGATGTGACGTTCGTGTATGTGATGTTCAGATGGTGCATGGAGGAACAAACTTTGGTTTCTACAATGGAGCAAATACTGGCTCTGATGAATTCGACTTCAAACCAGATCTGACTTCCTATGATTATGTAAGACAAATTTCACATTATTACCTACAATTCTCAATTCTTCTTAAGCAGATTGTTTTTTTTCTTTCTACTATTTCAGGATGCTCCCATTAAGGAGTCTGGTGACATAGATAATCCAAAGTTCCGAGGTTTGATGATTTTATGATTGCTTTTACCTATTTACGGACCTTGCTTTTGTTTCCTTTATCAAATATTGTGTTATTTTTAGCAGCTCTCCAGAGAGTAATTAAGAAGTACAATGCTGCACCTCACTCCATTACCCCCTCCAATAACAAACGGAAAGCGTATGGCCCAATCAAGATGCAGAGGACAATATCTCTGTTTGATTTGATGAGTATGACAGGTCCTGTAGATGTGATCACTTCCACCAACCCAATTTCAATGGAATCTGCTGGACAGGTATGAAATATCGTTAGTCTCTTCCCCTTGGTGCAGCTTAAGCATTTCCTTACTCACCATGGTATGGCCTAATATTATTGTCCTTTGCTTAAACTGGTTCCTTATTATCTTGCTCCCAGATGTTCAGATTTCTTGTATATGAATCCTCATACATTTCCAAAAAGAGTGGGAATATACTAAGAATACCAAAGGTATAGATTCTTGTTTCCTTTCAATCTGAATCTAGTGGCAATCTGTAAATGTAGTTTTTCTTTTATAATCATGGTAGAGATAGCATCCGGGAGACTTAAATCCAGGAGCAACATAAGGGTCATCTTCTAGTTCTAACATAAAGCCTTGCAGGTTCATGACAGAGCTCAAGTGTTTGTTTCATGCCTTTCTCAAGATGTTGATGGGGAAGTACTGAGATACATTGGTACAACTGAGAGATGGAACAACCAACCTGTTTCTATTCCAACTACTGAGTGTACCTCTAACACTAGCTTATTTATTCTGGTAAGGGAATCCACAGTACCTGTATGGGAGAGCTGTACATTCATCAATTTGATAATTTTTCTGCTAAGACTTTCTTATTTGAGTGGCTACTTTGCTCTTGTTTCGTATAGGTTGAAAACATGGGTCGTGTAAATTATGGACCATATATCTTTGATGAGAAGGTAAGACTCATTTCACTTAGGCTCATGTATCTTACATACTTTTCTTGATCACTTTAGTTTATGCATATGATCTTGTTAGTTCTTCAAAGTTGATTATCTATACCAAAGTGAATGAGATGTTTGTGGTTTTAAAATTTTGGATTCCATGGTAGCCTTATACATTATCCAGGAAGCTCATTCAAGAGGTCTCTTTCTATTACTTTCCAGGGTATTCTGTCAACGGTTTATCTGGATGGTCAGATTCTCCATGGATGGAAGATGATACCAATTCCTTTTCACAACTTGAACCAAATGCCGAATTTCAGTTTCGAGATACAGCATACCAAAAAGAGAAGTAAGAAGTTTGAGCTTACTAAAAGTCAGTGCTCTGTTTTGGTTTAAGCTAATTGCTTCTTACGCTTATCACTGTAGATGTGGGTCAAAAGGAACCAGCTCTCTTTGCTGGTAAGTTCTCTATCAACAGTGTAGATGAAATCAAAGACACTTATCTATCATTCAACGGTTGGGGTAAAGGAGTTGCTTTTATCAATAAATTCAACATTGGAAGATATTGGCCGGTAAAGCTCTGTCCTAAAGCTTATGCAATGTTCAAAGTATCTTAGAGTTTCTCCTTACGCATGTCTCTCCTTTTTTCGCAGTCTGTTGGACCACAATGCAACCTCTACGTTCCTGCACCACTCCTTAAACCTGGCAGAAATTCTGTGGTAATGTCAACAAGAACATGAAATCTAATAGACCGTTTTGTTAGAACAAAGGGATTGAACCATTTTCTTATTTTGGGAATTAGAGACTCTATACATTACTCATTGCTGTTAAAGCTTTTTTCAGATGATCTTCGAGTTGGAATCACCACATGTCGACCTTTTGCTGCGGGCAGTGGATCAGGAAGACTTCACATGCGGTTCAAATTATTCCAAAGTCAATCAGTTGTAGCCGTTTAGTTATACAATAGCCAATATTTGACCAATCATGCTTTTGGTATTCTTAAAAAGTTAATATTTTTTCTCATATTAAGTTTGAATGGTTTACACGATCATATTAATTTTGTATGATCTTAAACGCAAAGCCAATTGTTTTCGGTCAAAGCCTTAATTTAATTCATCATCAGCTCGCCATGTAAATTGTCTTTGTAAAATTGAGCCATTGATTTGCTATTGTGTTTTCTCTTTATTTTGATAAATTACTAAAACTATCGTATGTAAATTATAGAAAATTGTTAAGAGTAAATCTGAAAATAAACCAGGCCATGCAAGACATGATAACATTTAGACATAAACCATGATTAACTTCTCACACAAGCAAACAAATCCGATTGCTTACACACAGTTCATTACACAATCTGATCCTATATTTCAATGAATAGAATTTCAAAATAACCAGATATGGAGAAATTATCCAACGAGTTACGTTGTATGATAACAACTCAATTTTTAAACTAAACACCTGCCTTGTTTCCAAGTCTCTCTCGAAGAATCTGGACTCCCATGTATCTGCAAAGATTGACAAAATATTTGTTTATATATTGAAGTTAAAGGAAACCTCAGATCAATTATGTTAATATTGCTTTTGATTTACCTTCCCATCATCATGACCGTGGCTTGAGGGTTGGTTCCAGGAGACTCGTCAAATGTGGAACCATCAATAACTCTGAGCCTGTTGACACCGAGAACTTTGCGGTCAGGGCTCACAACTTTACCCACAAGACAACCACCATGATAGTGCCAGATTGTGACAACAGTGTCTTTGCAGAACTGAGCCATTGATTTGGTATCATTCACTTGCTTTGGTCTTAGATTGATGTTTGCCTTGACGCTTAAGCTAAGCATCTTGTGTACGTTTTGCTTGTCGCACTGTGTGTAGTTTAGGAAGCGTTTAGACGTAACAACTTTCGAAACCAAACGAATGGCTTCAACGCAGCGTTGGAGATCCACTGGGTGTTTGAAGTAGTTGAAGGTGACTGAAGGGTTGTCATCTACATTTGTGTTGAGCAAGCTCAAATGCCCTCTAGAGATTGGGTAAGCTAGTTTCTCCAAGATGAAACTTCCATTGAATGCTTCATGAAGTTGGTACTTGTTTCTTCTGATGTAAGCTTGTGTTGCTTCTGGTCTTCTATGCTTTGCAGGTATGGTGGAAAACAATTCATTCTGCATAAAGATTCAAAGACCATTACAAAGACGGTAATAAGACAAGCTTTATGAAGTTGTATGGTTACCTTGTCTGACATAACCCCATAGTGAGTATGAATGCTCTGAGGCGACTGACCAAAGCCAGTGCTGGCTTCAACATACACACCCATCTTTGTGATTCCAACAGTCTGGATAAGTGACTGCTCTATAGGCTGCTTAGAAGGCACCAAGATGGTGTTCATCGGATTATCAGCCATTCCTTTCCCCACATGCTCATTCTCTAGAACCAACGGAATCTTCAGCCTCTGAAGCTCTCTCTTAGGTCCAATTCCACTTAACATCAGCATCTGTGGTGACCCAATGGCTCCACTAGACAAGATCACTTCACTTCCTTTCCTATTCGAGAGTAGAGCCTGGTGTTGATTACCATTCTCGTCTTTGAATATCACTCCTGTCACTCTAGGTCTTTCTCCTGCATCCAAAACCAAAACCAAAAACTTTTTTTCAGTATCTCAAAAAGATAACTTAAGATGCACGCAACTCCTAGTTAATATCAGATCAGTACCAGATGTGTCAAAGACGATCTTTTGCACTGTGGCGTAGATCAAGACTCTGAGCTTCTGAGGGTTAGCGTAAGCAAGAAGCTCAGCGGCGGTGTGACGACGGCCGAACCTATCGAAGATTGTGCCGCCGACCTTGGTGCCGGAGACGTGATCGTAAGTGAAGCCATTGAAAGGTCTGACTCCAACTTCTAAAAGACTGTCTCTCAGAGCTTTCTGCCATAACGTTAGCTTCGGTTGATGAACGATCTCTCGCTCCACCCATGGATACGACTCCTTCACCAGCTTTGGATCCCATCCTGCTCGCTTCACGAACCTATGTACCAATGAAATAGGTGTAAAAAAACATTAAAAGACGTGGTCGTAAACGCCATGGCGCATTATTACACAACATTCTCGATCGGTGCGTTTTCATAAATGTTAGTTTACACTGGCCAATAATGACACGAGGCATGGATCATATCAACTACTCTCTCGTTTTCTAAAAGATAAGATAAACGTTTTCGTATGTTTACATTTATAAAATAACACATTACAATTTCATAATAAATTCATTATAATGAACTTTGTCAAAAAAAATACACTATAATTAACTATTTTTAATAATTTTTAATTTAATTATTATTTTTTAAAAATTTTACATTTGCCATTATTAACTCATAAAAATGTACAGAAAACATTGTAAGTTTATCTTTTACAAACAAATATTATTTTATTTGCAAAACATTTATCTTTTATAAACAAAAGAGTATTTTTTTCTTTTATATAAATACAAGATTTATTATTTATTTCAAGATTCAACCTTGTTTTTTTTCTTTCGTAAAAATGGTAATAGTTACTTACGCAGCATCGGCTCTGGAGTAGAAACCGGCGTTAATACAAGAACCGCCGCCAAGAACTCTAGCACGAGCGTTATAAACGCCGTCAGTAGAAACAAAGGCCTGAGACGCTGAGGAAGCCGACGTGTCAGCAAGTCCAATGTGAAAGTTCCTGAGGAAAGAGACGTTAGCGTTTGTAAACGGAACGCCACCTCTCTCTAAAACAAGAACGCTGAAGTTCCGCGAGAGCGTTGCGGCGAGGGGACAGCCTGCGGTTCCGCCTCCGATGACTATGTAGTCGTAGGTTGAGTCTCTACCGTTGGATGAGAAAGAAGACGAGGAAGATGATGCGAATGTGCTGGCTTTATCGATGAACGTGTATCTATAAGGATTAAACTTCAGCTTCTGCTCTTTACCTACATTAAAAAAAATGTTTTTTAATCGTTATTTTAACTTAGATAAGAACTAAACAAGTATGGGTAGTTGGTAAAAGTAACTACACCATTAATGTCGCAGAACATAACCCAACCAAAAAAAACATAACAGTTATGCGTAAAAAAGACTGAACTGTACTTGTTAGTGTCCTAATCACTCCAGAGTCTGTCCTGATGAATCAAGAAACAGAGTTTCTCCTTCAAGAAAGAAGTAACTCGTGGTAGAGTGATACTATATAATGTATATGTCTGTGAACAAGTTCGGACATAAAACTGATTTTGAAAAACGTAGCTCCACAACTAGAAAGAATCGTCAACGACTAAGAGAGAGAGCTAGAAAACAAAATGTATAGTTCACCTCAAACACAACACTAAGAAGAAAATAGAAGTTAAACTTTGTAACGAGAAATATTTTAAGAGAGAAGTAACCTTTAGAAGCAGTGGAGGAAAGAGAAGTTGTGAGACAGAGAAGAAGAGCAAAGAGAAAGAGCTTGAGAGCCATTGAAGACTGCAGAAACCAAAACATAAGAGTTTTTTTATGTTTTTTTTTTTTTTGCTTCTGCTTCAACTTCTTATGTGGCTTTTCATGAATGGCCTTGTTTTGTGTGTACCTTCTCCTATAAATAACACTTGGATCCAACTGAGCAACTATATTAAATACACCTACATTTCTATATATTGTTACATAATATGTTAACCATTTATACGAATTAGTTATACAAATACATCGAATTTAGTTAGACAACATCTTGGTAAAAAGTAAATAGTAAGAAAACGAGTTAATAAATAGTTAAAACTAGATGTTGGTGGTCTACAGACTACACACAAACGAAATGGCATCTCAAGTGTCCCATTTTTATCGAAAATAGCAAATGAAAAGGACATGTGTATAATCTTACTTATTGAGTTGTTCCCGATTTAACCATAATAGTAAAAAAAATTTATAACTAGAAAGTTCTGGAACCATGAGTTTTAACCATGTAAAATTTTTTTCCATGAAACTCTTTTCATTGTAAATCGAAAACTTAATCTTCAAAATTCCTATAGGGTTAACTACTAGAACTATTTAGTTAATTATAAATAGTCACCTAATAACAAAACTTCTAGCTATAATTCTCTTATTAGACTTATTAGTACATAATTATATAGTAAGACTCACTATAACAGAATAGTTTCTTGCAGAAAATAATGATAAGTGCACTTCACTGCTTATTAGAACAGTCATTATCATTTACACTTTCATCTTAAACAAAAACTTAAGAAGGTTGCTTTCACCGTTTTACCATGGTGATACTAAATCATTTGATTTGTTTTGACATATGGGGCCAGTTTTAAAACATAGAGTATTAAAAAACAAAACAATTGAAAGATAAAAAAGAAAGTTGCGCAGCTTGTCTATGTCATTAATGGCGATATGAAACGGTTGAAGTAGGATGTCTGGTAGCCGTTGGATCAAGACTTCATAGATTCGAAAGTGTATCCATTAATCATCTTCACCTAACCAAACCGCAAAAAAACAACAATATACGGAGCCATGTTTCTGGCGAGTAGTTTTGTTTAGTAGATCGTCATTATGACCATAACTGTGAGTTAACAAAATCTTCACCAGTCATGTATATTTTGGCATATAATCTAATTGATTAGCTTCACCTACCTAACCAAACAGAAAACACATTCCGTTTTATTTGGTTGAGACCATTTCCAATGTCGCTCTATTTTTTCTATTTTAATTTATTCTAAAATATAGTAATTCTATTATAGAATAGAATATAGAGAAATAATATATTTTTACTATATTTTTAGAGTAAAAGAGTGACATTTCTCTATTTTCTACTCTATAATAGAATAACTATATTGTAGAATAATACCATTAGAACAAAAGTTATTTTAAAATAGAGTTTTAGAGTAAATTATAGAGGAAAACATAGTATACTATTGGATGCTCTGAGCATGTAATTATGGGTTTTACTAACAAAATTAGAATAACCTCGGATGAGTTAGTTGCCAATTTTATTTCTAAGAATAAAAATTTGTATTTGTGTTGAATTTAGAGTACGAGTGTTGATTATAAATGTCATAAGCACTGCGGTACCGGTACGGGATCACATACCCCTACTGATTTTTTTTTTTCTTTAGTAATTGAAGTTAAATTTATCAGATATCATTAGTTAGTGAAGGAAAATGTAAAAATGCCTCCATCAAAAAATGTTTTTATGTTGTTTTTGATAAGGTACACTCGGTTAAAAACTTTTCTAGATTCGCCCGTGATCGCATCACGTACGTTTGTCATATATATATATCGCACGAGATTTCACTGACTTTAAACTAGTCACAACTCACAAGTATAAGAACATAAGTATACAAAGTAACTACAAATTTGAAAGTTTTATATAATGTGGAATAGAGATTAATGAGTATATGTGAACTATTATTTGTATGATTGGTTATTAATGGGCAAACCTTTTTAGACAATACTTATTGTACATATACGTTTTAAAACCTTTTGTCCGTTACCGATCAACCACAACCCCCACAAAAATTGTTTGTAGACAAAAACTCAATTATACTCGGATGAACCATTTGACAGCTATACTCACAACCACTAAAACTACATAATTTGGTTTTGAATTTATTAATGAATGTTTTTATGGAGGGAAAATAATTTTCATATATACAACAAAATCACTTGAATATTCTTACAAAACTGTTTTCGTTAATACCACAAAAAGCCTATGGATATTTAGTAAAAGATATTATTCTATAATTTTATGGTGATTTTCAGTGGGTGGATATGCAAACTGTAAAGAAATGATGATAATAAATACACACACCAATCCATGAGTTGGATTCAGAATGTGTATTCAATAGTTTAAAATAATAGTTACAAAACTTTACCACTCAGCAGTTATTGTAAAGATTAATTTCTTCTCTCTTTTCATGGGACTGGCATGTTATCCCATGCTCCAACTTTCACGAGACTAGTTATTGAGATCGTACATGTAGTTAAATAGTCCTTTAACTTTATTTTATTTTTACATTGAGAAAAGAAAAATGACCGATTCAAAATCAAATCATGCCATAACGCTTTTAAGTCACTTGCTGTTTATAAAGAAAAGTACCCAACATTTTTGCACTCATAAACAAGTTTTTTAAAAGAACACTTAAGTGTTGGAGATCAAACCTTTGGAGATTAAAAAGATTCTTTGTAACTCTCCTTCTCTTAATCGGTCTTTGAGACACTTTTGTGCTCTGGTGGATTGTCTGATGAGGAAGCATTTGAAGAAATGTTGTTGCTAGGACGACGGTTCTCTGGATTAGCTGCAGGAGGAGCTTCCCCTTGTTCAGCGAGATTCTTGACAAGGTTCATGATTGTGGGAACAAACTTTGCTGATATCGATATGAGCCCTGGAAGCTGAAGAAACATAGTTACTAAGTCCATGTTTCATGGAAAAACTACAACTACTACTACTTTATTGGGCGTTTGAAAAGATTGGTAGAACACTTACTGCACCATTGCGGAACTCGCCAGGGATATCCAGTTGCGTCCAGAGTGCTTTCAGAAGTAAGAAACCAACAAACAAGAAACCAAGATAGAGAGGGTTTCTGTCACAGTAAGAAGCAAAGAGGTTTCAGAATCTACATGCCATTCGTCAAATATGAAACATTCAAATACTAGCTTTGATGGACCTTAGAAGAGTCATGAACTCGTTGAATCCAAGTATGATCAATGCAAAAATAGCCCATGGAGGGGGTAACCAGTTACTACCACGCTTATTCGCCTCCTGAGTTATTAGTACAAACACTTTTTAAAGTTATCTGTGTTCATAAAATAGTGTGTAGAGAGCTAAACTAATGAGTAAAGTAAGTACTCTTGCCTGTGCAGATATGGCTTGAGTCACTGTATACTCTGTTTCTGTCTTGAAGTGTCTCCATATAGATTTACACTGGACCGGTGTGATCAAAGTTCTTGATGATGGAATCTACAAAAAAATATTTAGATCAAGAATTAATCAACTGAAGTTAAGACACATTGGAGAAGATTCATACATACCTCATCCCAAGTGCTTGAAGCCAATGGATCAGATGTTGTAATGCTCTTTTTAGACGTTGTTGAATCTAAGAGAGCAACAGTTAGTGTCTTCTCGATGTTATCGGTTTCATCACCCAATCGCATTACAGCCATTACTGAGAGCAACTTCAAGGACTGAAACAAGAAACCATAACAAGGTGTTTTAGACTTTCTCAAGACTTGTAACAAAACGTTAAGAGGAATACTACACGTACAGCTGATCTAGCTGCTTTAGTAATTGCTCGAAGATCTTCTTTCCCGGTCCAAACACGAGGCATTGAATCAGCATCATTGCTGAAGATTGTAGCAAACCTGAAGGACAAAAAAGTTCAGAATCAAAACTTAAGTCTTGTTTTGAAAGGGTGGCTATATATGTACCTATCTTTCATACGCATCAAAACCCTTCCAGCTTCTTCCTTTGCCTTAGATTCTATCACACCTCTTGAATACTCCTGAAGGCTCTTCACCATTTTGTCTCTTGTTTCTTCTTCAATATCAAAACAAGCTAATGCACTACTGAATCCAGAAACAGCAGATTCAGTTTCACGCTGATGAAGCTTCTTTACTGTTGTCCACGTTTGATCACTCGCTCCTTCCAACAAAGCTTCCACCGGTTCTGACAGTGCTTGATGAAGCTTTGACTGTAAATTAGAGTCTAAATCAGCTGAAATAAACAATTGACTTGCCTCACAAGCTTTCTTTATTCTTTATGTTACCTCGTATTGACTGGTAAGTTCAGATAACTTGGATGTCCGGACAGAGGAAATATGAGACTCAATGTCACGGACTAACTTATCCCTTACTTTGGTTGTGTCCCAATTGGCTTGTTCAATGATGGCACCTGCACATTCTTCATCGAACTGGTCCATGCAAGCCTTGAGCCAAGTAGTGGAAGCTGAAGAAAACCCTTCACCAATTTCTAAGGCTTTATCAAAAGAAGCCTTAAACTTCTCAAGCATGCCCCATCTTATGTGTCCTAACACATCTTGAAACGCTGGATTCACAAGCTGTATAACAAAATAACAATGAGGAAAGCATATAATATCACAACTGTATATAAGCAAGAAACATGTTCAATAGATCCAAGATTGTATTGTTTTACTTGGAGAAGCTTTTCTTCAAGCTGATGTCTCTTTGAAGATCTGACACCTTCATCAAAGAATGTAGCCTCTCCATCATATCTAACAAAACAAAAGGGCTGTGATGATCAACATAAAGCCTTGCATCTTATAAACCAAATTTAGCTTAAAAAGATATAGAAAGTCGCTTTGTGTGATAAGCTTTGGTATGTGCTTACTCTGATAAGCAAGAACTAAGAATAGAAGTAAGCCTCTTTCCAAAACCAGAAACTGGACCAGCTTGCACCTCCTCATCAAGTTTGCGCCAGTCCTGTAAACAAAAGCAAAAAGGTTGGTTAGTGACCATATATAGGACTAACCAAGACGCTTCAGACAATGCAGAAGAGAGATTACCTCGTTTGTAATGAAATGAGCAAATTTCTCATTTGAAATTTCTTCACACCGCACCGTAGCCACCATGACCTGTAAGAAGAATGAGCTCAGAGAGAGTTTTAAACAAACTGTAAAGCTGTTATTATAAGCTACCTTGTGGGCAGGAAGGTCAAGATCCTTATTCTCTTTGATGACTCTCCAGATTTGATCAGCACTAAATGCAAAACCTGAGGCTGGAATCACTCCTCTTCTGTCTCCAGCAAGACCACCCGGTGCAATAGAATGCATGAACCGTTGTCTCAGACTTGCAACCTAAGTTTCAAACCAAAAATGCATCCGCATATAAAAGCATCCAAATCTATAACAAAAATGGCCTCACACACACAGACACACCTGCTCTTTAAACTGTTCTTCCTTCTCCTCATAACTAGAAAGAGCAACAACTTCAACCTAACCATCAAAAGAGAGAAACTGAATCAAGTATCTGTAACATAACATACGTCTGTCTAGCTCTAACATAACATACGTTAAAGAAGTCACTCATAGGAGTTTCTTTGTGTGCCTCAGGCTTTGGAACAGAGTCCCATATCTGCCACAATGAAGAACGAATCGTTGATCATCTGCCTTTCTATAAATAACAATTAGGAATTAGATGAAAGGCACATCTTCTTTTACCTTCTGAATATCTTCTCTTAAGACTGGCTCTAAATTTTCCAATGGCGTCTGCATCCAAAAACATATCAATAAAACAATGTACAGTAGTTACAGAAGTGCAATGTAAAGAAGAGAGCGTACCCTGGTTTTATCTCGTATTACAAACAGCATTGTTGTTTTACGTGGACTAAACAACCGCATCATAACCTGTTAAACACATCTCCAAAGATTCAAACCCAAAGGAAAGAAGAAGAGTTTTATCTTTTCTGCGAATCACAAACAAATACCTGAAAGACAGTTTTCAAGAGAGGTTTATTAGCAGCTTGTTCACGGCCAATATCGTGACACCACCTAAAAAAAAACACAACAAAAGCTTTGAGAATAGGTCACAAAATACTTTCCTTCTAACAAAAGTGAAAGTTTCTACTACAGTCTTACATGTTGATCAAGACGATATCTGAGATAGCAAGAGCGAAAAGAGCACTCTGTTTCTCAAATGCAGTATCATCCTGATTGACCAAAAGAGGACACCATTTATAGAATTATTATGCAACATCGCACACTAAACCAAAATGGTAATGAAAGAAAAAACAAAACCTCTCCTCGCTCCCTTCCATCAGTGCCCTCCAAGTCCATTACAAGGGTGCAAGGCTCTATACCGGCACATCTTGCAAGCCAGATACCTTTTGTGGTCTGAGACCTGTAAACAATTTTCTTAATCAGGAGACATAATTTCACAACAAAAAAAAAAAGAACATATGAAAATAAAAGAGAAATTCCCTTGGATAGCTCTTTTATTGTCACAAAAATAGTTTTTAAGGAAGAAAATGACCAAAATGTTTTTTTTAGAAGCTAAAAAATCATTTATATGCATTTATACCCCTAGGGTTAACTAATTTGCACTTTAGGGTTTAGAGTTAAGGGGTGGGTTTGGGGTTAGGGTTTCAAATTTCAAAAAAAAAATTAAAAAAAATCAAAATTTCAAAAAAAAAGAGTCTATTTTGGTCATTTTATTTTTTTAGTGCTATTTTTGTGACAAAAACTAAAAAATGACTATTTAAGAGAATTGCCCAAAATAAAATTAGATGAAAGCATACCTTCCCTTAAATGCATCCATCTCCATAAAGTTTGTTCCAAACAAATTATTCAATAATGTACTCTTCCCTGTCATATCACAAAAAGCTATTATTAATGATTCTGAATATTACAAAACTGTCTCCTCTTTTACAAAGAATGTATACCGCTGCTTTGAGGACCCATGATGGAGACAACAGCATAGGAGAGGCCACACTCTCCTAGCTTCACCTCTTTGATGAAGTGATCTATGCCAGAGACATTGTATATCCCATCTCCATCAATAAGCTGTACAGAACAACTTCCCTCGCTCTTATCTGTATCAATGTGTTTTTTACTTGAGATCTTTAACGAGAGAAATGACTCAGGTTTTAATGTTATATAGGCATGCAAAGCCATTACTTTCTAATAATATTCTTTCTCAAGAGATGAGAGAAACAAGACTCGTATGTTGTAATCTACATGGATCTATAAGAACCAACCATTAATCAAAAAGCATAACTATGACAATGGAAACTGTGAAATAGAAAAAGTACCCATCATATGTCTTTCTGAGACGGAATATTCTCAATATCAGAGCTTTCACGCTTTGCGGATCTTCTCTTCAAATGCTTCCTTTTCTCTTTTTTTGCATGTTAGTCAATCTAGGTTAGAACTTAGACCTAACTTTCTTTATACGTTTTGCTTGGATTTAGAAAAATCGAAGAATGAAAGTTTAGAACTTTAGATCTCCTCTACAAATTTGTTGGGAGCACATCAAAAGCAAGACCTGAAAATAATTTGAATACCATTTAATCCAGTTACGAGTAATTATTCTTCTATACATCAGCAACACCTCTAAAAATAGACACAAACACTCCTATTCCTAAGCCACATCTTACTAAGTTTAGTCATACTTAGCTTAATGTACAGTAAAAACATTATTATGATTTTTGAATGGACACAATTGGGTACAAGTATTAGTATAGAACATATGTAGATGATTCTATAAAAGATAAAATATTAATAATGTAAATAAAAAGAGAGAAAAAGAGGAGAAAGGAAAAGATTTTGGAAACTTTCAGAATAAAAACTTTATGCCATATGGTTTTTATGATTTTTAAAACTTTTATATTTAAATTTTATTTAAAAATAAATTATATTATTATTATATGCATTATGTTTTTGTAAATAATAATGCTGGTATTTCATATACATTTGCATTGCATCACATAATTTGTTAGCATTTACCTTGATTGACAAACACTTATACATTTACATATTTATCCTTTGAGCCCAAAATATACAGGCGCAATTATTATTTTCAGTATAAATATAAGTATATTTTCTCTTTTTTTATAAAGTTTATTTTGGTTTTTAGATTATGTTAAATTTAAACTATGGAAAATAAGTAAATTTATTTTATATATATATTTATGATTATGTTTATTTAAATATATATATATATATATATATATATATATAATGTATAAAATTTTAGTTATTTTAATTTAGTTAAAACATATTAAAATAATAAATTAATTTATTAATCAACTTAATGAAAATATGAATTAGATTTAGATTTAAGTGATAAAATTAATTTATTAATTAACTCAATGAATTAGTTAAAAATCGTTCAACAAATTTTTTTTATGGTGGTCATATACAAATAAATGCAATAATTTATAGTTTGATTAGTTGTTTCATACCAAGCATAATTCAAAAACTTAATTAACAAATATATTCACAATTAAGTTTCACAAAAAATGTAAATATTTACATATTTTATCTTTTTAATTTAAGTTAATATGAAAATTTATATTTATAGTTATGTTATTGTTTAAAACTTTCATTAATGGTAATACATTAAATTATTTGTTCTATTTTAAAAAACTTACCAAAAATTTTAAAGTTCATAAACGGAATTTGACATATCATAATTAAAACTAAGACATATCATCATTTTCACTAAGTCATCTAATCTTTTTTCCTTAATAATAAATATGGTTATGACACATAAACTTTTTTAAAAAAGTCACTTAACAAATAATATCTAGGGGATTCTATAATTTCTCACTTTTGTACCCTTTCAGATCTATTGTACATTGCTTTAGATCATTATTGACATATATGTGTACATATACCCCACAAACTACTAGGGATTCTATAATTAGTGGGAGCACGGTGCAGAATGCCCTTTATTCATTTCGCGATTCGGAGATTTACGGCCGGTAGAGGCGGTAGTGATGGCGTGAAACGATTTATTATTAATCATGTCATCAACCATGATTTGGTACACAAACCACAAAGTTAAAAGACAAAGGAAACTAAAACCAAACTCATATGATGTGACAGCTAAAAGCTGCATACTATTCCCGAAACTACTTCTTTGAAATCAAATAAGTACAACTGAGAACCAGAAGATATTCATAGAATAGGCAAATGCCTGGAAAGTAAAAAACCCTCCGTGAAACTCGTCGATGGAGAAGAGAAAAGTCTTCGTAATGGACACAATTTCCTCTTACAATATATAGAAACCCGAATTAATTTGAGTGGTGCAACTTCCAAGAAAAAGAGAAGTTGATCTAATATTTTAATTTGATTCAAATTTCCATTAAAAATAGTTATTCAAAGACTCTTAAAATGTGACATATTCCCATAAGAACATATCTAATGAATTTTTTTTCATTTTTTCTCCAAAATGAAATAAAATAGAAATAGAGTAAAAATGTTCTAACTCAACTCTATTTTGTACTCCATAATGAAATAATGAATAAACAAAAATATATTATTCCATTTATAGAATAAACCCTATTAAATAAAAAATGGAATAAAGTTAACATATTTTCTTACTGTATACTTTATTTTATTTCATTTTAGAATAAAAAATAAAATAAGTTGAAAATGACCTAAAACCTTCTCACTTCTCCTATAGAAAACTCCAAAAATCACGATAAAGCATACAAAACTCCAAAATCATTGTGTTTTTACTTTTAAGAGCATTCACAATGTTTGGTTTTTAATCTTCAAAAAATTTCTTTCTTCAAAATAAAGAAAAAAATGAAATAACATTTTTTCAATGGTTAACTTCATTTTCTCTTTACCAAAAAAATATTCCAAATATACTTCATCTAAATTTTAGCATTAATTATCAATAACACATTTTACCTTTTCAAGTTTACTAATTTATCTAACTATTTTATTTGAACAATACTCCAACACAATTACTATTCAATATAACTAAACATTTTTGTATAATGAGACTATTACACAATCATAAAAAATAATATTGAATTTTATTAAAAGCATCAAATACATATTTTTGTATGAGTGATCAACCAAAGTGTTTAGAAATAAGAAATGAACTTATTTATCTTATTATTTTAAATGAGTAAAAAATCTTGAAAATTAATATTTTCATGTTTGTCGATATCAACATTCAATTAGAAAAATAATAATATAAATTTTAAAATTAATTGTGTGATATTTATCGCATATAATTTATTTATCAAAAATGAGAATAAATAAAAAATAAGGACCAGTTTATAATTAAAAAAATATTTCAAAAATAAAGATATAAAAAATATATTTTCAAATTTAAAATAATATTTCTGCTTTATTTTGAAGTAAGAATGAAGTACCATTTGAATAAAAGTTTCTTCAAAATAGAGTAAAAAATATAAAATGAAGCATCATTAAAGATAATCTATATGTATTAGTAATCATTGTGTTTTGAGTTTTTAACTTCAAAAGTTTAGCAGTCATATAGAATTATAGATCCAATGGTCCCGAAGCTATTTCTTAAGTGGGTGAAGTAGTTCGCATTTCATTTTCTGTTTTTTTTTTCCTTATTTGTCAAAATTTTGGATAAAGATTGCTCAATCCATCACTGCATCATCGCTGATGATAGTTTTGCGTTGGTATGTCTGAAGCTTTGAATCATGTTTCTCAATTGACAATCAAGAGAAAAGAAGAGGGCATCAACTGATCTGTAGTTATTGGTGTGTAGTCTTGCATTACTTTCATTCCAAGTCCAATAGAATGTTGATTGCCAAGCAAGGAGAGTGAGTAGTCGAAACGGTATGTGGGCTTTATGTCGCGGTAGTCAATTCATCTGATCCAATGTTTCATTCCAGCTACGAGAAGGATTAGTTCACATCTGGTTGCTATCATGGTCCACAAGTCAAAGCTAAATGAACACTCGTAGAAGAGGTAATTTCTGGATTATGCAGTTGTATTGCAAAGAAAACAAAGAGGAGAGACTTGAAGACCCCAACCAATTAGCCTGTGTCGAGCTGGACATCTGTTTAGAACCACTAGCCAAGTCATGAAGTTGTGTCGGGAATTGTGTAAGATGTCCAGACGACCGAATGCCAGGTTACTTCTACAGTATCTCCTCGCCGCAGTGTGTAAATATCACCAGTNAGTCAAAGCTAAATGAACACTCGTAGAAGAGGTAATTTCTGGATTATGCAGTTGTATTGCAAAGAAAACAAAGAGGAGAGACTTGAAGACCCCAACCAATTAGCCTGTGTCGAGCTGGACATCTGTTTAGAACCACTAGCCAAGTCATGAAGTTGTGTCGGGAATTGTGTAAGATGTCCAGACGACCGAATGCCAGGTTACTTCTACAGTATCTCCTCGCCGCAGTGTGTAAATATCACCAGTTTTGAAGGTTAAGGAGATCTTACCAGAAACTTCCCACTCGTAGTTGTCGTTGTCAGTTAGATTTTCCATTGTTAGGAATGTGTGAAGCTGAAGATGGTTTTCTGACCTTGCAGGAGGGAGAGTCCAGGAACCATTCATGCAGAGAGATGCTACTGTTACTTTCAATGGAATCCCTAATCTTGGGTCAGAGTTATCGAGAAAGTTTTCCAAGCATCTTAATGGGGACCAATTGTCATACCATAACCTATCTGAAAGCCCGTTTTCCACGCGTTGCTTGATGAGAGGAAACACTATATCCTTGAAGTTGAAGAGTTTGTTAGCTAGCCAGGAGAAGGAAGAGTTTGGTTTGGTGGACCAGTAGTTATGGATAGATTCTTTGAAGATTACTTCTTTGAACCATTCTACCCAAACTGATCCTGCTCGAAAGAACATGAGCAAAACAAGTTTGAGACATCAAGCTTTGTTCTAAAAATACAGGTCTTTGATTCCAAGTCTTCCTTTCTTCGTCGTTAAAGTTACTTTATCCCATGCAACCGTTGCTGTATTTTGAATTGCAATATCACCTTTCCACAAGAACACACTACAGAGAGAGTTGATTCTTACAATAAAAGCTTTTGGGAGGATAAACGCCAATCACTAGAAAGTTGTAATACCCGCGGTGACAGTCTTTATAAGGAAAAGTCTACCTGGAAAAGATAGTGACCTGACAGACCATGATGAGAATCATGCCTTAATTTGATGAATGGGAAGTTCATAGATAACAAGGTTAAGTTTCCTCAAAATGAGAGGGACTCCTAGATAGTGAACATGAAGAGTTGTGTTGGCCATTCCCGTTGAGGCTTTGATAGTGCTTTTCTCCTGCTCGCTCACTCCCGAGGCGAAAAACTTGTTTTCTGATAGCTGATAGCAAGCTCTGATCTAAGTACATTTTGTACTGAGCTCAAGGAGCCATCAATAAATATCAGCAAGTCATCTGCAAAGCAAAGATGAGAGTTTTATCTTTTTGCAATTAGTGTGGTACTTAACCTTCTTTTGAGCTGCTACTTCATTTAGCATGAAGGAAAGGCAGTTCATAGCTATGACAAAAAGTACGGAGATAACATATCTCCCTATCTTTACCTGCTTTTACTTTAAAAATATCCATTCACCGTTCTATTATAACCCACCATAAAACTGGTGGTGCAGCTAGATGCTCTGAATAAGAAGAGAAGGAAAGGCAGTTCATAGCTATGACAAAAAGTACGGAGATAACATATCTCCCTATCTTTACCTGCTTTTACTTTAAAAATATCCATTCACCGTTCTATTATAACCCACCATAAAACTGGTGGTGCAGCTAGATGCTCTGAATAAGAAGAGAAACTGGTCAAGAATATTTAAACCTTCTAGAGAGAGAGTATCAAATGCCTTCGCTATATCAATCTTTATGGTGATTTTCTTTGCTCCATGATTCTTGTGGTACCCATGAACCAATTCGGTTACCAGTGTCGTGTTTTTACAAGTAGGCGATCTTTGACAAACGTAGTTTGACACAACAAAATTAGGTGTTGCAAAATTGATTTTAGTCTAGCTACCATAAGCCATGAGATTACTATGTAGATTGTGTTCAAGCAGAATATAGGTCGGTAATCAGATACTTTTGTTGCGCATGTGAACTTAGGTATCATAGTGAGAATTGTTGAATTTGTTGTTGCAGGGAGAAAGCTCGAAGAAAACAATTGCTGAATTGATAAAACTGCTTCAATACCAAAGATCTCCCACATAGATTTGAAGAATCCTGGCATTAACCCATCTGGATCCGGTGCCTTATTTGGAATGATCTTGAAGAATAGGCCCTTAATTTCTTTCGTAGATGGAAATGCAAGCATGTTCTGCGAGTATTGAAGGGAGCAACGGAAAGGAATAAGCTGAGCAAACCAGTTGGGATCAGATGAGATATGTGGTGAAGTATGGGTTCCAAGAACAGATTTGTAATGGTTCACTGCCAGCATACTCATTTTCACGGGGTCTATGATCAGAAGTCCAACGCTTGAGAGGAAGGATCCCACTACATTGTAGCTTGCCATGACTTGACAAATACAGTAAAAGAAGGTTGTATTGAAATCTCCTTTTAACCAATTTATTCGTGATTTTTTTTTTCTGAAAAAACACTCTTCAATCTCCCACAGGAGCAACCATTTTTGGTGTAGATCTCTTTCTTCTTGGAACAACTGAGATGATGGTGACTGAAGCGCAAGTACCTGCACACATTGCAACAAACTATAAGTCTCACTAAATCTCTCCTGAATTTTAGAGTAGTTCTCTCTATTCAGGATTTTCAAATCTCTCTTGATGACTTTTAGTTTCCAGCAGAACTGTGACATAGTATAACAAATGCTTCCGGCTTGAATCCATGCGTTTTGAACAACCAGTGAGAAACTAGGGTTTTTAGTTATGTAGTTTTTGAATTTAAATGGTTGGATTCTTGCTTTGGGTAGGGTAAACGCTAGATCAGTAAAGCATGGACTGTGGTTTGAGAAAAGCTGGGATAAAAAGGTTGCATGAGCATGAGGGAAGTAGGATATAGCTTTGTTGTTAACCAATAATCTATCAAGTTTTTGGCTAAGGGATAAGAGGGTTGGTAATTCATCCATGTCATTGTAGGACCGTTGAATCTTAGATCAAAAACTCCGGTTTGCAACAAGCAGTCATGGAGAAGATACATATGGTTGTCCGCAACAGTGATTTTGCTCAATGAATGCTCAAATGGTCTGATGATTTGGTTAAAGTCGCCGCCTATCATCCACATGTTATTGTCAAGGTCTAGCGAATCATGAAGTTGTAAAAGATCAGACCAAAGGTCAATCCTCTCCAAACTCTGATTTACGGCATAAACAACTATATATTAGATAGGTTGCTGGTTCAGAAGGGAGAGTATACAAGTTAGAGTTTGTCTAGTCTGATTTACAACCTGAATCTGCATCGGGTGCTTCCATATCAGTATGATCCTGCCATCATTATCCGATAAGTGGTTTGAGGTGAAATTCCAAATGGTGTAGAGTTTGGACATAAGGGAGTTTAGAAAATATTATTTTACATGGGATTCTAAAATAGCTCCAAAAATAGTCTTGCGAAATAAAAGCCAATCCGCAAAAGGTCGGTGCTTAGCTGGGTCATTTAGGCATTGGATGTTCCAAAATAGTTTAATACTCATTGAGAAGGTTGAGGAAGATCACCACTTGCATGGAAAGATCCTCAGAGAGAAAAAGAGTTTAGAAGGTTAATATTTGATGTATTTTGGTTTGGGTGGGTTAAAGAAAGGGGAGTGTTTTTAAGTTAAACAGAGCAGTGACTGGGTAACAAAGAGAGGAATTGAATGTGTTAGGGTTAGATGAGAATGGAGGGGATAAAGTTGGGGAGGATCTGGAGCGTTTTTGATATATGATTTGGTGATAAATGAGATTTTGGTGAGCCTATCAAAGATGGACATGTAAGAAAGGGGTTTACCTGTAGGAATCACACATGGCTCAACCCTCATTTCATTTCATTCCTTGGAACAAGATTCAAAATATATGATGATGATGGAGCTTCAGTCACCATTTCATCTACCGAGTCAGATTTCCGAGGTCCAGAAGTAGAGGCATGACATTGATGAGGACCAAATTAAACAGATGATGGGATAAAAAATGTATCAGATGATGGTAGAGCAAGGTCCGTCAATGAGGACGTGTAATGAACTGGTCATTCCTTTGATAAGTAGCTGAACAGGAAGGGGAAGGAGCCGGGGTTCGCTTTAATCCACGAGCCTTTGAAGAATTTAGAGGATCTTCAGTCCATAGTGGAGTAAATTGAAGAGAAGTTCTCACAATATGGCCAAGCTCTTGGCAGTTAGAGCACATAGGTAGAACCCATGGATAGTGAACGGTAACCTCTACCACTTCACCACTTTGGTGTTCAAACTCAACAATTGAGGGAAGCAGTTTTGTCAAATCCACCTCTATTTTGACATGTGAAATTCTCAAGCTAACCAGGTTCTTAGTAAAATATATGCTTCCTTCGGGTCTCCCACCAATCTTGCAACAAGACTCAATCCTTCTTGGTGGAAAAGATCCAGAGGCAATCCCGTAAGGTGAGCCTAGATCTTGATGACCTTGAGAGGAGGTGTAGACCTTGAGTGTTCAGAGAACCATTGAGATGTATGAAACATTGAGTCTCCAACATATCAAATGCGTTTTTCAAATTTTTTTGCCTCAAGTATTCACTTGTGGTTTTTACTATGGTAGAGTGATTTAGAGGGTTGTTGTGTATCTCAGTTTTTATCCTTTTCCCCATGTGTGGTTAAAGATACTCTGAGTCTGATTAAACAGAGGAGCTCTACCATTGTAGTAACATATGATGAAGTCTTTGTGGATTTCGGCACCCTTCTGAAAGATTGAATCATGAATACGTATTCAAGACCTTCCAGACAGAGAGATTGTGACTGGAGAAAGACGCTTCAATGATTTATCTTTTGAGTCTATGATTTTTCAACTAAAGTAGAAGCACTAGGCATAGAATGATGGTGATAGTGATATGAGCTGGATGGAAGCTGAGCGGCTGAAACCTCAGAGGGAGGGTCTCAGTGGAGGTCAAGTTTGGCTGGGGGATGATATAGTTGGTTTCTTTTGTGTGATTAACAGCTATTGAGGCTTTGTTAGTGAGAAGAGAGGAAGTGGACGAAGGTTTGAGTATGGTGAAAGAATGGTTAGAGTTTTATGTAGTTGTAGTTTATGAGGGCTTAATTCCAATAGTTAAAATAATACATAGTTGTTCTTATGAGTCGATTTTTTAACTTTCAGGCAATACTGAAGGTGTAAAGCTTGGAAGAGCAGTTGTTTGATGCTAAAAGCACCAAAAATAGAGGACAAATTATGGTTCTTCAAGGCACGCTTCAAAGTGGAAACAACTTTAGATCCAGTTTTTGGGAGAGAAGATAAAAGTGAAAATTGGTAAGAGGATAGAGGGGATAAAACTTCAGACGGAATTGGAGAGATTGGGACATGAGGAGGGAGTTCACCAGTGTTGAACAGCCGCGGATTCAGAGCGGAAGCAGCGTTGGGAACTTTCCTTACGTTCTGCATTGGGGGAAGAGCCAAAGATAGTTTGACATTTTCTAGCTTTCTTCAAATATTTCACCGGATAAATTAATTACGTAATTTGTGATTTAGTTTTTTTAATTTATAATAACAAAAATACTTAAGGAAGAAAAATCATAAATTAATGCATAATTCTTCACTTTGTATTTTTATTCCTTCTTAGAAAGAACAATATTACATATAAACTTGCAAAACAATATCCAAATTTACACTTTCACTTTGTATCTATGAAGGCTTTGACTTTTCCTTTTCAATCAAATGAATTTAAAAACTATAAATTGTTGCATTTAATCTTTCCATGAGCTGATCTCCATCACTTAACAAAGCCTTTGCATATTTCAGGGTTGAAAACAAATTATACCAGGACAGTAAGTAGACAGTTCAAAACCCACATGATCGTCTTTTTGTTTGAAGGCTTTAGACCTCCAGAGCTTACCAACTTCATAATATCTCAAGAGCTCAACTTCGTAGGTATTCTTCACACCCCATGAACTAAGCAATTGTCTATCTTGTGTGGTTATGATGATTCTACTCCCTGGACCAAACCAACTAAATTCATCAGCAATCGCATCTAACTTTTCGATATTGTCCACGTGGTTAGCCACTAGCAGAATCTTCTTGTTCCCGAGCCTTGCTTTGATCGCGTCCAAACACATGTGAGAGCTCATTGGGCTTAAGCCTTCTCCTTTCATATTGGAAAGAAGCTCTTTCTGTAGATAGAGTGAGATCCTTCTCACGTCTTCGAAAAAACAATGAGCGTCAAAGTTGGTTGAGATTTTTTGGTAAACGTGTCTTGCCAGTGCTGATCTTACCTTGTTTCCTCTTCCCCAAATTCCACTTACTTGAACATCTTCATTTGAATTTAGATCCAGTAATGGATACAGTTCCTTCATGTGTTCCTCAATACCAATTAGGTTATCACCATTGCTTGGCGTTACCGTGTACAACATCTCTGATACTCTCTCAGTAATTCTATCTATCAGTGTCGCGTCATTTTCCCTGAAAAAATGATTACAATCTAAGATTTTAAATTCAACATATAGTGTATAAAATACATTTATTTATTTAAATATATTTTGTTAAACGGGTTAATAGAAACCTTTTAAAAAAATATATATTTTAAAGTTTTAATAGTGGTTATTTAAAACACGTTGAAACTAAATAAATATTTATTTATATTAAAAAGTCAATTTAAATCTGCTAAGAAAATCCATTTTAACATTCCTATATATAGATATGGACATGGTCCTTGTGGAAAATTTACCAAATCTTTGAACAGTAGCCGGAGAGAGAAGCCAATCTTGTCAACGCATCCCTCCACAAGCTGACTCTCTCTATGCTATGTCTCTTCTCGTGTTTCTTGAACTGCTCCACCAGTTTTCCCGTCTGTCTCTTCAGGTCAAAAGGTTCAACCTCGTAGAAAATAGGCACCACAGTGAGTAAATTTTCTTTCTCTTGTTTCAAAATCATTACGAGCTCCTCGAGACACCAGAAGGAAGCTGGATAAGTCGGAGAGACCACCACGACAGCGATTCTCGTCTCTACGATGGCTTGGAAAATCTCTGGCGCAATCTGATGGCCACACACCAGGGACTTGTCGTCTTTGAAAGTTCGAATGCTTTTGGCCTCTAACTCCTTGTACAGATAACTCACGAAGTTCTTGCGAGTATCTGCGCCTCTGAAACTCAAAAAGACATCGTAGTTTTGAGGACCGGAAGACGAAGACAATGATTCGAATGGTCCGTAGGAATTGGTTTTTGTCTTAAAGCACGATACTTTTTGTAACATCGTGCTCATGTTTTTTTTTTTCTCTTGCTCTTTTGGTTTTGGTACTTTTTTTTTTGTTTAAGAGCATTTGGCAAAGTGACATATATATAGTGTTGGAAGAAAAAGGCACTCTATGTGCGGTAACGAAAGTAACCAAATTTCCGAGAAACGTTATGTGATTTGTCTTTATTTGGCAAAGGAAAAGGTTGTGTATATATTTCCAATTTTAGGGTCAGCACAACAGTATATTTGACTTTAGTTGCTACTTAGCCGACGTGAAGGAAAGTTAGGGATCTTTTTTGATTAATCAAAAGGAGTTTGGATTTTGGACCATAATCTTTTTTTGTGGAACCAGTCTTTGAAAATATTAATGACATAACATAAAACATTTCTTTTGAAAAAAAACATAAAACATTTCTTCCACCAAATTCAAATTAGGAGCGTAACAGTACTAACGTTTTTGCTTAACTAGTAGCTTAGTATGTTTAGTGGTAAAATGAAGTTAGGTTTATGTGGTGTATTTTTTAAAAAGAAGAAAAAAATTTAAACAAATATATGAGCATTTGTCAAAGTGTATAGGTATAGTAAAAATTTATAAGAAGTCATTAAATATATATATATAGATATATATCAAAGTATATTTTATGTAAAGATAAAATAGTATTTTTACAGTATATAGGTTGATTAAATTTTAAAAATACAAAATTTATGTTGTTAGTAACTGATTATTTGGTGTATATAAAATATGTATTGTAATCGAATATGCATTTTGATGTAATATGATAAAATTAATAATATTAAAACATTTTAAAGTGTTTAGAAAAATTAAAAATATAACTGTAAATAAGAATACACAACACAATGATATGTTTATGTTTATATACAATATATATATATATATATATATTAATTATTTATTTTTTTACAATGAGAACGTATATTAAAATATGAATATAAGATTTTTCAAAATTTATTATCTTATCAAACTGTATCAAATTTTGCTTTGATCTAATTTATGACTGGTAAAATTTATTAATTTATAGTGTTCACTAATTCATTAAACATTAACTTATAAAACTCACCATGAGGTTTAAGTTTAAATGAAAGTTTTTAATGCTAATGTACCAGAAATCCGAGTTTCGAATCTGCAAGAAAGCGATTCATCAAACAACTATGCAAATTAATATAGAAAATACTTACATGAATTATTTTATGTAATATTCCCATCATTTGTGAGCAGAATACACCAATGTTAAAAATGATTGAGCTTAATTTTATGTACTTCATTGTAAATGTAGAACTATTTTAAACCTATACCTTGGAGGGATTCTAATGAATTCCATAGTTCAGAAATGGATAATGTGGATTACAAAAACTTAGGAGGAGATAATGAAGTCAATCCTTTTTAAGTCAATCCTTTTTAAGTCAATCATGGAAATGGGATAATGAGGTCAAATCGTATTTCTATGGCCTGAAATCATTTCGAAGGAAGGGCCCTTCACGTGCCGCCCGTCCTACTTGACACCCTGACATTGACGCTAAATAAGTAAAAACCGAATTATTCCACAGAATAGTTCTACATTTATAGAGACATGTACTAAATTAATAGCAATGTAATAGCCATTCTGAAACATTAATAATTTAGTTTATGTCTAATACATGCTGTCACAAACACTACACTGGAGATTTGGATAATTTAAAGCAACTTATAATTAATATAAGATCAATTCTCTCAAACAACATTTTTTAAGTTTTTATCACCAAAATAGTTCAAAATGACCAAAAGAATTAAAAAGGCAAAGATCATTCTATCTATTGTTTTATACATATATAAATAATAAAACATAAAAATTAAAATATAAAAAATAAAAGAAATAAAAAATATTTTTATAGTTTCAAATTACATTGAATTACATGTTTTCGAAATCAAACTTTTTTAAAAATTTCTTTTTTGAAATATTTTTTTATTTTTCAACATTTTTCTTTTAAAATTCAAAAATTCTTTTTAAACTATTTTTTTTTTAATTTTTAAAATTTTAAATTTTCAAGCGCCGCTTTCGAAACTTATTCTCAAAATCTTAGTCTTTAATTTTAAATTTTAAATTTAAATTAATTAATTTTTAAATAAATAAATATATATCTATTTATCTCTTAATAAAATATATTTTAATCATTTTTTTTATTGGGATAATTTCTAGCATTTGTAATGCGATATTGCCTTGCCAGTCACTGAGTTCGTAACGCAGTAACGTATGCTATTTTTTTTTGGTCAAAGTGAAGTATACTACTTTTAGTTGCCGAGTCATACATTTGCGGAGACTGGACTGTATTGTCACAATGTTTTCTTGTGTTTCCTAATCAAGAATGAAAGTCAAAGCTGTGGCCATTCCATTTTTTCGTCTATAAGATACAATACAAAACGAAAATATAATTTCGACGAAACAATGATCAATTCCAACCTCAGTTCTAAAACGTGACCGATTACGCGGGGTTAAGCATTTAGCAAATGTAGATATCAGATATGTGTGTCTTAATGATGATAATTACAATATATATGAGTGTTCAGTCCGGATATTGGTTCAGTTTCGGTTTGGATTTTTTGGTTTTTCAGTATTTCGGTTAGTAAAATACAACTACCATTCTAAATTCATATTTACTTTGGTTCGGTTCAGTTTATATACCATCAGTTTTTTGTTTATTCGGTTTTATACTAGAAAACATAATTATCTAATTTGAGATCATATTATATAAATTTTAGAGTCATGTTGTCAATACGGTCATTTATTAAATTTTTTTATATGTTCAAATATAAGAACAACAAAAAAAAGTTTTTACCATCAAATAAAATAGTCAACTTTAAAATTAAAATCAAAACTCTAAATTTTAAAAATAAAAACAAAACACAAAACAAAAGCATGAAAAAAAAAGTTTTTCCACTTTTCCATATTTAGTGTTCATCAAAATCATGCTTATTCGATTGAACATGTAACTTTGTTTGTTTATAAATAAAAAAAATTATAAAAAAATTTCCACTAGTTGTTGTCCATCAAATTAATAACATTTGCTTTAATTTAGTCAATGCTAAAAGAAAACAAAAAAATTAAAAGAAGAAGACTACGAAAATAAGAACTTTCGATTGCGATGAATTGTTATTTAACTATAGTTCAAGTGTTTTTCAAATTAATGCTTCTTTATTACTATAAACTATGGTAATAGTTATTAACAAAAAAATTAACTTATATAACAAATATATTTTCATGTGTAGTTATAAAATATATACATACTTACATGTTTCTACTTTTGATCGGTTTTGTTTGGTTTATTCGGCTTAATCAGTTATAAACTAAACCATATCCAAATCCTACGTTTTTTATAAAATCATACCCATTCGATTTATATGATATATAGCAAAACCAAACCATATTGTCTATTTCGGTTTGGTACGGTTCAATTTTACCATATTGAACAGACTTAAATATATAGGAAGATACATAAAGAACTAGGGTAAACATTTACATAACAATCCTTTCCTTATTTATTATGATGCTTTAATATGTCCCCTTAAGATGGAGGCACTCTTGTGACTCCAATCTTGGATATTGCTAACATAAATTGTTGGCGAGTTAACGGTTTGGATAGAGCATCAACTAGCTGATCTTTGGTGGAAATGTGAGACACATGTAACACCCAGATTGAACCAAGTTTATATGAAATGATAGTCAATGGTTATGTATTTCATCCTAGAGTGAAAGATGGGATTTGCACATAAATACGTAACTCCCACGTTACACTGTGATTGACCTCCGTAAACCTCACCCGGAAGCTGTGAACGTACAGTTTGACTCCGGAGAGATCAGTCGGATTTTGGTCTCGACACCCTGGATGCCGTCGGTTTGTGATCATTGCAAGGAAATAGGTCATACCATCAAGAGATGCGCTACTGCTCCGAAAACCTGCAATATCTGCAATGCTTCAACCCATTCGCCCACGGACTGTCCATGTTCAGGTCCCTCAGGTAGGGCAGGGAGAAAAACTAGAAGAGGTAAATCTAAGGAAAAGTGATATGTTGTGCCTCCTACTACTGGAGAACCGTAACTCTCTCCTCCGAAGCATACTTCTACTCTGACCGTTGTAGGGGATAAGTCTGTTTTGGGATCTTCGACACATTTTCTGAAGGGTGATTCCAGTCAGTCCAAGGTCATTAGGAACCCTGTTGGGACACCAAGTTCTGCTGATAGGCATGCTATCATTTCTTCTGAGGTTGAGTCTGACTCGTCGGACGTGGAATCTAGTGACTCCGAAGCTGAGGACAGTTAGATTCTTAAGCACAGGCAAGAGTTTAAGATTGTTCATAAGAAATTATTTTCAGATTTAAAAGGTTCCAGGGGCAAGTGCCCCAAACGAAATTGATCAATGTCGACGGAAATTTTTTGTTGGAACGTTCGCGGATTAAATAAATATAGTCATCGTAAAAGTTTTAAGAAGTGGATCAAGGGTAATAGTCTTATTTTTGGCGCCTTGGTAGAGACACATGTTAAGGATCCCAAGATCATGAAGTTTATTAATGATCTTTTACCAGGATGGTTTTTTGAAAATAATTATGGCTTCTCCGAGTTGGGCAGAATCTTGATTTTGTGGCATCCATTGGTTAGAGTCAAGATTCTGTTTAACTCAATGAAAATGATTACTTGTGAGATTTTTTGGCTGGGGTCTGCAAGTTGAGTTTATTGCTTCTTTTGTCTATGAGTCTAACAACCCAGCAAAGAGAGTTGACCTTTGGTCAGAGATTACTTTGGTGGCCTCTTCCCCCTTCTGCATAATAAACCGTGGGTAATGCTTGGAGACTTTAACTAAACGCTTAGTCCGCAAGAACACTCTCGCTGCAGTTCTCCTAATGTGGACAAGCGTACAAGGGATTTCAGGCAATGCCTTCTTGAGGCAGAGCTTGAGGACCTCAACTTCATGGTAAATACTTTCACTTGGTGGAATAAACGCAAGGATACCCCATTAGCTAAAAAACTTGACCTATTTTGGTGAATGACAACTGGTATGACTGCTTTCCGTCCTCTGTTGCTATTTTTGGGTGTCCGGATTTCTCTGATCATGCGGTTGCCTCAATCTGCCTCACGCCTAACTCTATACCGACAAAGAGACCTTTCAAGTTCTTCCACTTTCTACTGAAAAATGAAAGTTTCTCTGAAGTTATCTCTTGTGCTTGGTTCTCTTTCACTGTTGTGGGATCTGCTATGTTTATTGTTTCAAGGAAGCTTAAACTGCTTAATAAAGTGATTCAGGAGTTTAGTCACGCTAATTACTCTGGTATCGAACTGAGAACTAGAGAAGCTCATGAGGATCTACTAGCGGCTCAGAATAATATGCTCTCCTCTCCGAACAATATCAACGCTGCTTCTGAGCTAGAGGCGCAAAGAAGATGGGAGTTGTTGTCTAAAGTTGAGGAAGAGTTTTGTTTGTACAGGTCACAGGTGCAATGGCATGACTCTGGTGACAGCAATACCACTTTCTACCATAGAATGGTCGCTTCTAGGAGAGAAATAAACCACATACACTTTCTTGTAAGCGATTCAGGACAAAGGTTTGAAATTCAGGCAGAGATTCACCAGCATTGCATTAATTACTTTGCTTCTCTCCTTGGTGACCCTATCAGCCCTCAGCTCTTTGTGCAGTCTGACCTTGATCTTCTGTTCAATTTTAAATGCTCAGCTAGCGACCAAGCTTCATTCAGAAAGAAGTTCTCTGCGCTTGAGATTAAGGACGCTTTCTTTTCCCTTTCGAAGAATAAAACTTGTGGGCCGGACGGTTATTCAGCGGAATTCTTTACATCAACTTGGACAATCATTGGGCCTGAGATTCCTTCTGCTGTGTTAGAGTTCTTCGGTCATCTGCTAAAACAATGGAATGCTACAACCATGGTGCTTATTCCAAAACTCCCGAATGCCTCAGTAACAACTGATTTCATACCTATATTGTTTCTTAATACCGTTTACAAAGTCATCTCTAAGCTGCTTGCAAAACGGCTAAAAGAGATCCTGCCATCAGTTATCTCTCAAGCTCAGTCGGTGTTCATGCCGGGTCATCTCTTGGCGGAGAAGTCTTATTAGAAACTGAATTGGTTAATGGGTATAATAAAAGAAGCACTTCTTCTAGAGGTATGCTCAAGGTTGACTTACGGAAGGCATTTAATTCAGTGAGGTGGGACTTCATTTTGGCAACAATGAGGGCAATAGGCATTCCAGAAAGCTTCATCGCTCTCATCTCTAAGTGAATCTCATCTGCCTCTTTTACTATCTCAATCAATGATATCACAGACGGGTTCTTTAGTAGTTCCAAGGGGATTCGCCAAGGAGGCCCCTTGTCGCCCTATTTATTTGTTGTTGCTATGGAAGGATTCTCCCGCCTCCTAGCCTCAAGATACAACTCTGGATTGATCTCTTTCTACCCGGGTACTGCTCAGCTAAATATATCTCACCTTATGTTTGCTAACGATGTTATGATTTTATTTGATGGCCTATGGATTCACTTCTGGTTCGCTTCCCATTCGGTAATTGGGATTGCCGCTAATGAGCAGAAAACTCAAAATCTCTGAGTACACACCGATTATTGATAAAATTAGACTGAAGTTTAAGTAATGGGTCCTTAAATCCCTTTCTTTTGCTGGTAGACTTCAGTTACTCTCAACGGTGATCTTCAGGATGTTAAACTTCTGGGCCTCCTCGTTCATATTACCTAAAGGCTGCGTTGAACAAATTGAATCTATGTGCTCCTGTTTTTTGTGGTCTGGTGATATTGGCAGGGGAGCTGTGTCAAAGGTGAGCTGGTCTACTGTCTGCCTTCCAAAAGCTGAAGGAGGTTTAGGTCTGAGAAGCATTGCGCCGTGGAATAGAGTGACCTGTCTCAGATATATTTGGCGGCTACTGAGTGGAGCTGATTCGCTCTGGTTCAAGTGGCACAAGGAAATTCATATACAATCCAAGAGCTTTTGGGCTCTCTAGGAATCTCCTTGTGATTCTTGGGCATGGAAACAGCTACTCAAGCTTCAGAATCAAGCTCTTCCTTTCTGCAAATCAGTCTTAGGCAATGGGACTGCCATCCGGTTCTGGTAAGACCCTTGGAACCCTCTGGGGCAGATCTTGCAACTCATTGGTGAGTCTGGTCTGCAGCGTCTACATGTCCAGCAAGATGCCACTGTTTCTGAAGCGCTTAATGGCAATGGCTGGAATATTGCTCATCCACGGTCTGAGGAAAATTTGAAGCTCCACATACATCTCACCACCATCACATTACCTCTGACTCCTAATCAGGATGACGGTCTTTAATGGATTGTTGATGATTCTGGCCGTTGTTCTTTCTCTTCTTCCCGTACTTGGGAATCTCTTAGACCAAGGGATCAACCTAAGAACTGGGCGTTGCTGGTTTGGTTCAAAGGTAATGTACCGAAATATGCGTTTACTATGTGGGTTGCAAATGCAGACCGCTTACCAAGTCGACATAGACTTTCATCTTGGGGCATCCCAGTATTGCCTACTTGCTGTCTTTGTTCCAGGTTTGGCGAGACCTGTGACCATCTCCTCATGTCCTGTGAGTACTCGTTCGATATCTGGCAAGAAGTAACTCAAAGTCTAGAACCTGCTGGAGCAACATTTATCTCGTGGTCTGAGTTGCTGTCTTGGCTCCGGGCAGCAACTACGAAGGAGATGTCTATCATGAAGCTCGTTGCATCGCAAGCTACGGTGTTCCACATTTGGAAGCAGCGAAACAATCTCATTCACAACCAAGTCTCAATCCCTCCAATGGCTGTCTTTCGAGCAATTGATAGGGAAGTGCGGAACACTCTAACGGCGAGGAGACACAAGAAGCACTTTGGTTCTCTTAGGTCACTTTGGCTTCGTTAATTAGCAGCTTTGTATATCAATGAAATTCTCAATGAATTTTTTTTTTCTTTTTTTTGCCCGGGAATTGCATACTTAAGGCTTTGCTTAATGTGAACTCTTATCATTAATATGATACTTGCATTTTAGAAAACAACAACAACCATTATTTAAAACAGTGATTCATACAACACATGTTCAACAATACATACGTTTTTCTTTTGATTCTTGTTTTCTCTGCATATGGTGAGACGTTGCATCCATTTTTGGACTAGTCTAGTTTTCATTCATACTTTTCAGTTATATAAGTTTTATCTAGATAAGAATTTTATATTTTAGAGGTTATATATTAAAAATATTTAACATTTTGACACTGAAAACGTAATTTACTATATAATGGAGTAATTCATTGGTTTATTAGCATTTAACTTTTGAATTTATCCAATTCATTCATAATTATTCAGTTATATTGGTGTTCATCCAGATTTTTTTTTCAAAATTTTAAACAAAAATAGTTACATAATTTGGTCAAAAAAACTAGTTACATAATCTGTAATTTAATCTTCTTAAATTTATAATAGCAAAAATAGTTAAAATTTAAAAAAAAACACAGACAAAACCATTTAGAAGAAAATGAGAATAGAATTCTCCATTAGTAGAAAAAGCCTTGCCAGTGCCTCAGAGCATTTAAGGCTTTGACCAATGTAAATCTCATTGGATCATCATTAATTTGTTGGGCATGCCGCAATATCAAACTGCGCTGATATATCTTTTTAAGAATGGTGTTTTTTATCGTATATTCTCTCCATTCATATTAAATATCGTTTTGGCTTTTAAACTTTATTTCATTATAAATATTATTTTATATTTTTAATGTAAATATTAGATGAATTTTCTAATTTTTACCTTTACTTTTAATTTATTAATTAATAACTTTAAACAAAAATTTATAATGATATAGATAAAACAGGAAATTTAACATTTTTTAATTTCTCTGCAAAAGTTTTAAACAACATTTATTATAGAACATATGAAGTAAGAAAGAACAGTATTACATACATTCAAAGTCGGATCTGAGGTTATTGGGATATAAACCTATAGTAAACTTTAACAAAAAAATTATATGATTTGAAGTTTATATCTGTGTATTTTTTTTGATGAAAATCTATGTATATTTTTTCTTTAAAATTTAGAGTCAAAGTAAATATTTTGCTGGAATCTGTCCAAAATTGGCCATGTATATAACCACCGATAAATCCAGATCAATTGGTGGTGTAACATTGTTTAAGATAAGGCACTTTGTATCAATAAAGGTTTTGGGTTTTCTTTTTAATCAAATGAGTTTAAAAACTATATATTACTGCATTTAATCTTTTGCCCTAATTAGCTGATCTCCATCACACAACAAATCCATTAAATATTTCAGGCTCGAAAAGAAATAGATACCACGACAATTCATTGGCCCCTCGAAAACCTCATGATCATCCTTTTGAAAGGCTTTAGTAGACCTCCAGAGCTTACCAACTTCATAGCATCTTAAATGCTCTACTTCGTAGACACTCTTCACACCCCAGGAACTAAGCAAGTGTTTACCTTTTGTGGTTATGATAATTCTACTCCCTGGACCAAACCAGCTAAATTCCTCAGCATGAGCATATAACTGTTTGATCTTCACGTTGTTAGCCACAAGCAGAATCTTCTTGTTCTTGAGCCTTGCTTTGATAGCGTTATAACACATGTGTGAGCTCCTTGTGCTCAAGCTTTCTCCTTGCATCTTGAAAAGAAGCTCTTCTTGTAGATGAGATTTGCGACGATGTAGTGAGACACTTCTCACATCTTCGAGAAAGCAATGAGCTTCAAAGTTGTGTGAGATGTTTTGGTAAACGTGTCTTGCGAGTGCTGATCTGCCCTTGCTTCCTCTTCCCCAAACCCCACTTACTTGAACACCTTTATTTGAATTTAGATCCAGTAGTGGATAAAAATTCTTAATGTATTCGTCGACACCAATTAGTTTATTACCATTGCTTGGTGTTACTGTGAGCAAAAATTCTGATATTCTTTCAGTAATTCCATCAACCAGCATCGCGTCATCTTCCCTGGAAAATGATGATTCAACATATTCCAATATGAAAATCTCGATCCAAACATATCAATAGAGGTGCCAAAAGCTTTGTTTTTAGGCTCATTCAATAAATGAGATTAACAACGGAACTTAATTTTGAAGTGATTTGTATGAGAGAGTTCATTATATAGCTCATGACTTTAATCTTTTTAGAGTTCTTAACATATACATATTAGACATTCTCATTTTATATTTTAATTTTATAAGATGATTTATATTGATGATATATAAATTATTATTCTAAAAATACATATAAAATTTTATAGAAAATACATAAATTATCTTATTTAGGTTATCACTTTCTTATAAATATACCGATCTTAGATATTAGTTTTTAACATTTCAATACTATTTTAATTTTTAACATTTAATTATTTTAATATATAAATTTAAAACTTAAAATTATTTTAATATTTAACTTTTATATTATTTTAAATATTTAACTTTTAAATACATAATAAAAGATTTGAACTACAATATTCCATAAAATACTCGAATTCATTATAAGCTTTTCAATGTTGAGAGAATTAGCTTATTTTGACACCTCTTGAATACTCACCGGAGAGAATAGTTAACCTTTTCAGTACATTCCTCCATGATTTGACTCTCTCTTTGCTATTTCTTTTTTCGTGTTTCTTGAACTGTTTCACTACTTCTCTGGTTTGTCTCCTCACTTGACAAGGATCAACCTCATAGAAAATTGGCACAAGAGTGAGAAAACCTTCTTTCTCGAGTTTCAAAATCTTTACGAGCTCTTCGTGACACCATAAGGAAGCTGGATAAGTCGCAGAGACCACCACGATGGCTATTCTCGACCCTTTGATGGCTTGGACAAGCTCCGGTGCAATCAGACAGCCACACACCAGTTCCTTGTCATCTTTGAAAGTTTGAATGCCTTTGGCTTCTAACTCCTTGTACATAAAAGTGACAATGTTTTTTTTTTTTATAAACCCTATCGGCTGATCCGGTCGGCCTCGAGAGGAATGCACTTAATGATACAAAGTGGACTAGCCTGAAAGCGTACCACACTACATGATTCGAGTTTGGAATACCTTCCGACTAATGTCAGAGGATAGATCAATCATCTGTTAATGTCCACCATCTAAACAACTTGAGCCAAAGCACAAGTCCAGACTGGCCAAGTAATAATAATTTAGTTCCCAGAGAATTGAATCCATAACTAATGTGGGTACACACCAAGCATCAGGAAATTACCACTAGGCTACCACTATTTGGTTAAAGTGATGAAGTTCTTGCGAGTATATGCGCCTCTAAAGCTCAAAAAGAAGTCGAACTTATGAGGAATGAAGGACCAAGACAATAATGGTGACCTAGATTCGAAATCGTAAAGACTTTAAATTTTGTCTTAAAGCATGATAGTTTCTTTAAGATCGTGTTCATATTTGTTTTTTGGGGGCTTTCTTTTTGTTTTAGAGTATTTGGAACAGTGTACGTACTAAAAAGGAGTAACATATATATATTTATAGGATGGGAAGAAAGCAACACTACAGTAATGAACAATACCTTTAAAATTTCCGAGAAAGATTATGTGATTTGACTTAATTTCCTGTTTTAGGGTCAACATAAAATAATAAGGGAAATTGGTATGTATGACCATGAAAAAACTTGTAATTCACTGAATAGCCATTTTTCCTAACCTTTCTATATATGAAGTTAACTTAATAAATTAATTCTGTATTGCCCCTTTTTGCAACCGGCAAAACCTGAAAAAAAAAATTAAAACTATTAATTATTATATTCAAAAGTAAATCATGGCTTTACTAACATCACATCTTTCCTTTTTACTTTTTTTTGTTAACTTTGTAGCAGTTGCATCCTTTTCAGCACCGTTTTGTTCCACATCGTCACTTCCGCCGGATTTGCCTGGATTTGTTGACTTCTTCTTCACTTTTTGCAAGCATGTCTCTTCTTCTCTTATGAAATCGTCGACCACACGACAACGTTAAAGTTGCAGCGTCTGATAGTACCAAACTGTTTGTATTCCACCTCACACCATTGATTGTTGTCAGATCTCTGGAACTACGGTAAGTTCTCGGGTGTTTACTTCAAATCTCTTCATATGTTATTTTTTTTCTTTTTTATTTGGGCTGTTGTCGGAATTAGGGTACTATAATTGATAAATCTACAACCTCGTGCCTATTGCATGTTCGATCTGATATTTTGCGGTGAAGTTCATCAATTGATTTAGAGTTTTGGTTTCCCCGGTTGTTCTTATTCTTTGTTACATTTGAATTGTGCATTTTAGCGGAGATACATAGTAAATAGTGTAGTAATATAGTTTGTTGTATGGAATACATCTGCAATACAACTTATCTGCGTGAAGTCTTTTATGCATATTCTATTTGAAATGGAATAGGAGAAATTATATATTCAAACTATTCTATTTCAAATGGAATCGATTGGCAAACTATTCTACTTGAGATGTAATTAATTAGTTAAGGGTTTTACTTCCCCAATTTTACTTCTCCAGTTTGTCAGACTCATATGTTTACTGCGAATTCCAGGGTAAATTATGTTTGGAATCGAAAGGAACAAATGAGGGGTAGAACTATATTGAGCTACTATTCTATGTCAAATGGAATAGCGTAATCACTATGGGTGAAATGGAGTATCTTATCTTGTTGTTGTCTCATTTAACCATTCCGTATAATTATTCGGCATGAAGTTTCATATTAAACGTATTTAGAATTTATATTCCACTTTAACTATTTCATACTATCTCGAAACAACTATACTATATAAAGTATAACATATTATTTTCAGCTATGTATCACTGCTATTTTGTCCATTGCATATTCTATTTGCTAAGCATATGCTACTTACCATTAATTTGGCCTTTTGCTTTTGTTCCTCAGGTTTGTCATGGATAAGTTGGACCTTCCTAGTAGAATGTTTGAAACAGGTTGTGAACCAACTGGAAAGAAAAGAGTAAAAACTATTTCAATCTCCGGTGGATTAAGGTGATTAAGAATGCATTAGAGGGTTCAATTTTGTTCATTGTAATTTCATGTTCTCTTGATATGAGTTTTGTATAGGTGTATATATGTGTGTTTATATTAGTGTGTGTTTGATTTTGTATTGAAAAATAATAGATTGAACGTAAATGAAATATAATTTATTATGGCATCAAATAAACAGAATACAATGTGATGTTAAATGGGAATGATATTCATATGATTTTGCCTATTCCACCTCTTTTATTTAATGCCGTCAATCTTCATTTCTTTCGATACAATCAATATGAATTTGGTGTAAGCATTACTTACTTCCCTGCAATTATAGACACTTCAAAATTTGAACAATATATACTGTGTTATATCGTTTGTCACATTTTCTATTTTATATGCTCACATAGAATGGAAATGCATCTTACTGACATTTCAAAATTTGGGTTTAGTTTATGAAAGATTGGGGTTGATATTGGATTAGGGTTTACATTTCCATGTAGGATTTAGTGATTAGTGGTTAGGGTTTAGTTTATCGAAAATTGGGGTTTCCATTGAATTAGAGTTTAAATTTTTGTGTAAGTTTTAATGCTTAGTTGATATGAGTTAGTTTATGTACGTTTGGGGTTGCCATTTAGGAACCGTGTCATATTTCCATACTATTTGTCTTTATTTCGTGAGCTATATTATTATGTCAAATAGAATAGTAATGCATGTTTAGTCTATTCTCCGTTACGTTAACATTTAGACTGTACCGCATACTATTATTACCCACACATTTGACTCCATTTTCTTCCATTATATGTGATAAATATAGTTGGTTTCCAGCTGCGGATCATTATATGCTTATTTATCACCTACAAAAAGTCACCACGTCGCTTACTTTGTACATTGCAACTGGCAACTTGTTACTTGAAGGGGCATAACCGACTAGAATGTGACCAAAGAGTCTGACATTAAATTATGTCAAAATAAATATTAGTCACCTAATTTGTCACTCAAATTTGGTTATTTCACCAATAAGCCCAAATAATAATCCATTGTTTTTCTCTACTTAGGGTTTCATTGATTTCCTTGCTACTAAACATTAGATAAAGTTATTGAAAATATAATTTTTGGGTGGAATTTATAGATTTTAAAAGTTGATAGAATTTTAGAAGTTAAGTAGATTTAACAAATATTTGATGAACTATTACCAAATATTTTGTATAATCTGTAATTGATGGTTATTGGTTATCATTGATTTCATATATATGGATTCTCAAAAGAATTTTTCTAAGATAATATAGACATTTTTCTAGAAAAACAATTATACATAATATAATTATTTGGTATTAAAATAGCTCTTTGCTTTTTACTCGTGATTCTTATATTTTTATGTTGCTTTGCTTGATTTTTATTTCAAGTTTTCAATGATTTTTGTTCTTAGGAAACAATTATCTCAAATTGTTCTTGCACCTGATTTTGTTTAATTTTAGGTTTACTAATCCTTTTCTTAAAATTTAAAAAGTAATGCAAGTGTTCCGTGCATGTGTTTTTGTGTTACATAAATTTTAAAAACCTAATGAATATATATATATATATATATATATATATATATATATATATATATATATATATATATATATATATATATATATTGTTTTAAAGTTGAATCTTATTAGTTAAATTAATGAGAATTTAAGTCTCAAGAACAAAAGATTTAATAAATTTTCAAAACTAGTCTTTTTGGGATTTATTATTAAAACACATTTTTCTCTATTGTTGACATCAAAATTTGAACTCTTATGTTTTTTTGTGCATCCGTATTTTTCACCAGCTTCGCGAAAGGACCATAGTTTTTAGCTTTTATGTTAGAGTCAATTGGGTAGAAACCCATAAAGAAGTTGTATATTAGCAAAATGCCTATAACTGTATAAATTAGGCAAAAACTGTAGTTGTAAGATATACAAAATTACCATTGCACCCTTGAGTAATTTTGTTTGTCATGAAAAATGTAGGCTGTTCGATGGAACACTTCTGACAATAACTTTTTCTAAAGGATTTTATTAAATTTGATAATATTTATTAGATTTTTTTTTATTTTAAACATACAACCAAAAAAAAAATATTTTCAAAAACTATTCTCTTCATCTCTCTCTCCATTGTTGTCTTCTTCTTCTTTTATCTCAATCTTCTTCACCAGATTTTTCTTCTTCCTCCTAACGAATACACAAACCCGAAGAAGATATATTTTACCGTCATAATTTTGTCTCAACAACCATAATCGAGAAATTGAAACCATACAAATATGAAATCACCAAGCTAGAGCTACCAATCAAAACCTTGGAATGAGAAACAAGGGAAGGGGGGGGGGGGAATTAACGACAAAGCAAGAAGGTAATCCTTTTTGTTAGTTTGAAATAGTTAGTTAGATGTGTAAATATACTAGTATCCAGATAACAATTTTGTTATCCCAGCTACAATATATATTATTTGGACAATATTTTTTGGATATTTACCTATTGGACAGTTGATTAAAAAAATATTCATGTAAAGATAAACTTAGAAGGAAAAATATTATTATGGGTTCTTTTCAAAATAAGCTTACATGTTGTAAATTATGTTCAATGCATTTCTATTTCTTATTCTCTGTAGGAATTGGACTTCATAACTATCAAACTACGGCCGTCTACTAGTGTCAATCCATTCATGTTTATCACCTATGTTTTTGGATCACCTATGTTTTCGGATCTTGCGAGATGGTTATTGTAAAATTTAACTTGGGTTCAGTTTATTTTTGGGAAGCTAAACTTTTTTGTAACCGTTGAACATCAATAAGCGTTGCTTTCTTGGATTTGGGAAGATGGTTATCTGACATTATAGTGTGTTTGGAGATTATTTTGCATGGTTAAACTTCCTTATAACCGTGTATGTAACAAATTAACTTAATGTGTCCAAGTTTGGTTGTATATTTGATGTGACAATACAACCAGTCAAAATAAGTGTTTTTCACACAATACAACAGGTCAAGGAGATTGAAAAAACATTTGCGCAAAAAGATAAGTTAACAAATTCTTGATTGATATAACATTTGTTTTTTCACATTTTGGCACAATTTTTTCCTTCTCCGCTGAGTTGTACTTAACCGGCATATTTTGGAAATTATTCATGTATCCAGCTAAAATTATAGTTAACTGTATAATTCAGTTACAGTTATATATTTTTGGTAATCTAACTAACATCACAGTTAGCTGTATCATAACAACACAATTATGAGTTTTAGTTATCCAGCTAACCCGATGGTTAACTGTATAATAAGAACAAGAACCATCAGTCAAACTACAAACTTTTCCAACATAGTTGAAAACAAACAGAAGGTCAAAGAATCATACAAAGCAAAGGAATGAAAAAAAATATAAAAAAATATTGAATTCATGAAAAAAAGCGTACAAAATATAGATCCAGAAACATATTAAATGGGAAAGTTGGTAACACAATAAAATGATTCAAAGGATCCCCACAGTTTCTTCATAGATCATCACTGCTACTCTTTGAACTTTGCTAGCAAGGATAACTTGTCCAGCATATGCATTTACAGAAGTCAGCACCAACAAACTGTGTGTTTAGAAAAACTCAGTGATGATGTCGAACTTCCAGAGAGAGAATCGTACTAAATTACCGGAGAAAAGAAACCACGTTTCGTATTTCTTCAAGATTTTTAGCTGTTGAAATATGATAAATTTACCAAATCTTCAAAAGAAAGAAGGTTTCTCGGCTATCTTCACCAATTTGCCAAACATAAAAATGTGAATAAGCTCAAGTTTGTTGTCTTCGAGAGCATTGAGTTTTGTTTGTACCACATGGTTTGTGATACTGTGTCACTCTGACCCCGATTAGCTCTTCTCCCGCTGCAAAAAAAAAACTCTCCGGATTAAGGCATGGTGTTAATTACGGATTGTCGTTCTGGATTTTCTGGAATTATCGACTGCAATTCTTGGGGTTCTTCTATTGAGTTAAGCTGAAAGAGAAAATATTTAGGGTAAGAGAGGAAGAGAGAGGAACAAAGATGAAGATTTTAGATTTCGAAAAGTTTATTGTGAAACAACAAAAAGAAAAATAAAGTTATCACCTGACATAAAGCAGATTTGAATAAAAATACATAGACAATATATATCTTAGTGAATCTATCTAAAAGATTTTTCCTACTCTTCGTTATTTGTCAACAAACTTAGAGTGTAGGGGTATCAGAGTCATATTTGATTTGTTACAATGTTCAAATAGTTGAATTTGATATTTTGCTAATTTAACGTAACTGTGTTGGTAGGAGCACTAATTTCTCTTTATGTTATTCCCATACTTTGATCTTCATTTTGAGTAGGACTAGACAAAATTTTCATAAATTTTGATTTGATTCGTTATTTGTATCGATTTGAACCAAAAAATCTGAATATCTGTAACTCTACGAAACAAAGCAAATACTATTACGCATGCAATATCCGTAAAAAATGAAACAAATCACAAATATTAATACTTTTAATAATTGATATCCAATCCGATCTATTATTTGCATATTTGTACATATATTTAAAGAATTATATAAATATTATATTTTATATAAATTTATGATATTCTATTTATGGAATTTATTATATTATTATTAGAATTTAAAATCAATTTTTATTTTATTTTTGTAATAAAATATTATTATTTTATACTAGCTTTTGATTATTATTTTATTTTATTTTCACTGATCGAATCGGATATCTAGTTAAAAACTAAAATTTCTCGGATATCTGAAACACTGAATACCCAGATGGCTACAGATTGAATCAAATTAGATAATTGATTATTCAGACAAAACAAATTGAATCATGATAATATCTAAAACTCAGATATTTGATATATGCCCACCCTAATTTTGAGATGTGATCTCTTGCGTTTTGATGGTGTCAGTTATTTTAGAACTGAGGTGGTAGTGTTTACTATGGTGGTCATTGGGTGGTGTGGTGGTTCATGGCATAGCTCTGTGAGATCAGAGTTATGCGGTTATACCCCAAACTTTCTTTTTTTGCTTCCGATTTGACCCACAGTGGTTGATTTCTTTAAGTGAACTGGTGAAACTGTGGTGGTTACCTCGGGGAGAAGCCAAGACGTGTACTACAAGAAAACAACCAATTTGTGAAGGATAAAGTTTGTCGCAAATTTACGAGGGATCCGCTAGAGATTTGAGAGGAAATTGTGAGGCGAAACTAATTCAATGCAAATCCCTCTCACATTTGCGAGGGAAACATTTCCTCACAAATTTGCGAGGGAAACATTTCTTCACAAATTTGCTAGGGATTTACAAAAATATTGATCCCTCATAATCTCCTCGCACATTAGCTACAAAATCCTTCTCTCACAAAACACTAGCAAATTTGCTAAAAATTTGCTAAAAATTTGCCAGAAACTTGCATGTTATTTAGAGTTCCTTGCAAATCCATCGCAATTTTTTTTAGGGATTTGGGACAAACTTGAATGTCAATTATAGTTCCTCGCAAATCTCTCGCAAAAATTGAATAAAGTAGTTGTAACACGTTTTTGTTATGTTCAACTAATTTTTTTTGAGGGAAAAATGTCTCCCAAATCCCATGCAAACTCTATTTTCCTCGCAATTGTCTTGAAATGTTTTCGCAAATCTCAAGCAATTCCGTAAAAATTTCCTCGCATTTTTTTTGAAAAATCTATATATAATAGAAATGAATCCTTGTTCTGGGCATAAAACAAAGAACAAGAAAATAGAGAAAAAAATAGGAAGAGAAAGAAAAATGTTTTCAAAACTTTTTGGTAGTAGTAGGGAAGAACCTAACATACATGCAAAACAATTTTATAATATGTTAGATACTGCTAAGACCCATCTGTGTAGGATGTAGAGAAAAGATTTCTAGATTATCACTGGTATCTAGGATGATGACAATTAAAAGTGATCATAATCTGAATGAGAGTGCATAGATTCTTGAGTTCAATTAATTAATAAGTATTTACCAGAAGGTAATCTTGCTGCTGAAAAATTCTATGAAATTCATAGGTTAGTTGTGGGTGTTGGTCTACCATCTGAAATGATTTTTGTATGCGTTGATAACTGCATTATTTTCTGGAGAGATGATGAGAAACTATAAGAATAACAATTTTGTGGAAAACCAAGATATCAAGAAACTATCATGTGATGTACCAACGTATGTGATACTTACCGATCACATATAGATTGAAGCGTCTATATCACTCCGAAAGGATGGCCGCTTCAATGAGATGGAATGCCCAATATTTGGTAAAAGATGACGAGATTGCACATCCCTCGGGCGGCTAGGTATTCTAACCCCGATTACATGGACCGTCTAAACATCGTTCTGGTCAAACTTCATTCAAAGCCCATGCGCGGAAGATTTTAAGTTTTTATAATTATTTTATCTTATTTCATTAACTTTTAAAACATTAATCAAATTTTTTTATTGTAAGCTAAGAAAACCAGGTGTTCTATTCTCGATTTACTTGGGGTTCTCGAGGAGACTAAACGGAACCCAAATGGATCTTTTGTCGACGACAAATCCCAGCAGCTCTACAACGAGGTAACTTCCAAATTTCAGGAATTATCTTAATGTCATAGTGATAATCTTGAGAACATTGGGTCTATCAAACTCACCCCGACAGAGAAGAACAAGATTTATTGTGAGGTATTTGTCTGATAAAGTTAGTTACTTCATTTTAAAAGTTTAAAATTAATTAATTTGTGATTGTTTGTATTACTAATAGTATAAAATTAATGGTATTATATTCTATTATGATAAAATATTATGGTATTTCATAACTATATCATTATATAATATATTTATATTATAATTTATTATTTTATTGCTTACGAATCCATTCGGTGAACTGTTAAAATTATTTTAAAATCATCTTTCATATGCATCTGGTTTTAGCTGAATATAATTGCGTATAATTTGAAATTGAAAAATTGATTGTATATGTATATGTATTTGTATATGCTGTGTTTAAATAGACATTTAGCCAAAAGTTTGAGTTAGTTTTATGTGGTGTGTATTTTTTGACTAAATTTGGTGTGTATTTTAAACATGGAAATTCTAAAAATAATTTAATAATATATATTTGGTGTGTATTTTAAATATGAAAATTCTAAAAGTAAATTAAATAATGTATATATTAGTTAATTATCATTAGAACTTATATGGTTAAAATACACACCACATAAAACTAACCGCATGACACCGTAAAATCGACGCTTAAAAAGCAAATGCCGGAGAATTGTTCTACTTTTAGAAACATGTGTGAATAGCAATATAATAGCCATCCTAAAGTTTTTTTTTGTAAACCAAAATATATTGTCCTGCATCTATTTTTTTTTTAATAAGAAATTGATCCACATCCACTTTTTTAAACTTTTTTAGGTCTTCCCCCAAAAAACTCTCGAAATTGTTTGTTGTTCATATAGAGGTGTCGCAATCAAGGTTGTATTTTAGCATATGCTAAGATTTTCACTTAAAAAGAAAAGTTTTTCACTCTAAATTTATTAATTATTTTTATAAAAATGATCTATAAATTTGAAACTAAAACTTTACATTTTAAATACATTTTTATTTTTTTTACTTATTTTTTGTTTGAAATGTGAATATTATTAATCAACAAAAGAAAAAATACTACAACCAAAAGCATACATCTGCTAAGGAGCAGAGCATCACAAGATATAGTAAAATGTAAATTTAGAATATAGTAGAATAGACATTGGAAAAACAGAGCAATGGAAGAGTTATATGATAGGACCAAGAATCCCATAGAGGCTACTGCAACGATTTTCTATGCGGCTGAGGCAATTGTGTAAAAAGAGTTATTTTCCGCTAGCAATAGGAAGATAATTCATGGAATTCCATCTCGTCAGTAAGTCTGAGCTATTGTTCGTAGGTGACGTAAGAGATTTGAGACGATAGTGAATATCTGCATCAATTTTGTACGCTATATTCAAAGGAGAGTGGATAGGCTTCTGATGCTTTCTCTCCTTAGCTGAAAAGCCAATTTCACAAGAATGACATCAGATCTTGACAACCTATTCCGCGAGAGGGAGTGGAGCATTGTGGTCCAGTCTGGTGACGTTCGGTTACATAAAACTTTTGAGCATAATATCGTCCAAACAGTGTAGAAGAATGAACATGCAAAAAATAGATGGTCTCTTGTCTCAATAGGCTCTCCACATGCATAAGGTACATGCATGACTCTCTCCCCACATAGAATTTTTTTTCTTATAATTCAAAAGAAAAGTTAAGCATATATATAGTTAGAACAATTATTTTTAAAAACTATAAAATTATTTTTTTAAATTATAACATTATTTTTTAAAAAATATTTATATTTTTAATGTTTTTTAACATGACATATATATAATTTAAGATCGCAATCATATATATGTACACATTTAACAAGTAATAGTTTAATTAGTGTTTAAGGACAGTATTTAGCTATTAAAAAATGTAAAAAGATTAAAAAGGAAGAGAGAGAGATTTAAATCTCAACAAATAAAACTTAGATATTTTTTTGTATGTGTTGATTTATGATTAGTTTACACTATTATTTATGGTTTAAAATTAATTATTAATTAGATTATATTATATTAAAGTTATTATTATTAAATTCTGTTGGAAACTCATGTGCACATACTCAACGTTGGAACTGCTCTAATGCACGCATACACAAACAATCTAGATAATTTTATCGCACCTTAGAATTAATATAATCTGTTTGCATAGTCGTTTTCTAAACATTTTTAAAACGGTATTGTCGTGGTCACTGAGTTCGTAACGTATGCTGCTATACTTTCCGAGCATACATTTGTCTACGGTATTTTGTTTTACTCTATAAATACGTCATGGTTTGTGTGTTTTCTAATCTTAAAGTCAGAGCTGTTACAATCAATATATACCAAAGAGTCATAGGCTAAAAATTATTCAAACTATTTTTTTATTTTAAATTTGAAGATGGAAAGACTTAATTCTTTTTTTGTCAAAGATGAAAAGACTTGTTCAAAGTCATTTAACCCAAAAAAGGAAAAAGGAAGAATTGTTCAAAGTATTAATTATCAGTGCTACGTATGGGCTTTCTTAAGTTTAGTAAAATGTAATATCAGATGGTACGTTCGGTCTACTAATATGTTAATTAGACCCAATACTTTTCTTAGCAATGCATAGATAAGAATACAAATCAAGAGTCCATCCAAGAATGAATAACAGAATCACAGAAACTATTCTTAAAAATTCTGAACATTACAAAAACTATCTCCTCTCTAGAAGAACGCATACCGCTGCTTTGGGAGCCCATAATGGAGACAACAGCATAGGAGAGGCAACACTCTCCTAGCTTCACCTCTTTGATGAATTGATCTATGCCAAAGACATTGTATATTATACCATCTCCATCAGTAAGCTGTACAAAACAACTTCCCTGGGTCTTATCTACATCAATAGTGCAATGAAACGGGAGCAATGACCCAGGTTTTAATTTTATATAAGCATGCAGAGCCATTAATTTGTGAAACCTTAACAATGATATTTTTTCTCAAGAGAACAGAGAAACAAGACTCGGATATAGCAGCTAGCAATCTACATGGATCTATTGATGAATTATTGGTATAAAGCCTAAGAACCAACCAGCAATGAGGAAGCAATCAAGAAAACATACATCTGACAGCAGAAATCAGAAGAAAAAAAAAAGACAATGGAAATCGATAGAGAGAATAAGAAACAGTACCCATCATTTGTCTTTCTGAGACAGAATTTATCAAGAGCTTACACGCTTTAGGGATCGTTTTCTTCCAAAGCTTCATTTTCTCAGTGTTTGCATGTTAGAACTTAGAACTATATTTCTTTTAACTTTTTGCTTCATTCTCCTCTACAAATTAGGTGAGAGCACATCAAAACACAAAATTAACAAAATAATTATTCTATCATTTAATCCAGTTAAGAATAATAATTCATATAAAACCAGTAATTCACTCAGACACAAACATTCTTATTCCCTAGTCACTACTAATGTAGCCCAAGTCCAACAACTGAAGAAACCTATTATGGTGTCTCTGCAACAAGACAAACCTGCAAACGACAGAGTTCAAGGATGTGGTTCTTTACGTATGATAAAACAGTCAATGGTACTATCCAACCATTACTCTCCTTTAGCTATTGCCAGCTGTTGAGGTCACAGTTGTGTGGTCTCTAAATACTTTGGCTTAGCTTATATATAAAAAGAAAATGTAACCTTATGAAACCATCAAGTAATAAACATATTATTCAGATCCTTTTACATTGTTCTTGCTTTGTTTTGGCTCTGTCTTTATGGTATAAGAGCCATGCAAGGCAATCCTGATCCTCATTCCGCATCAAAGCTCATCATAAATTAGTGTGTTACACTCAAGCTGAAGGATGACAACTACCTTATCTTGAAACTACAGTTTGAGCAGTTCCTTTCGTCTCAAATGCTTCTCCGATACGTCACTGGAGCTCAACCACGTCCTGCTCAAACCATTACTGTCAGACAGGGAGATCAAGTCACACAAGCAGCTAATCCTGAGTTTCTCAGGTGGGTACAGAAAGACTAACTCTTCATGGCATGGATCTATGGAACCCTATCTGAGAATGTTCTTCGCTCTATGTATGGTCTTCACTTGTCTCAAGAGGTATGGTACTCTCTAGGACTGAAGTATAATAGGGTTTCAGCTACTAGAAAACTCGTTTTACAGAGGAAAATTCAGACTATATCTAAGGGTAGCAAAACTATGTCTGTGTATCTATCTGAGATTAAAAGTTTGTGTGATCAACTTGATTCCGTTGGAGCTACAATCTCAGAAAGCGAGAATATTTTTGGTATGTTAAATGGGCTAGGAAGAGAATATGAATCCACTGCTGCTGTGATTGAAAACTCTATGGATTCACTGCAAGCTCCATCTCTTGATGATGTCATGTCCAAGTTAATATCTTTTGAAGTCAATCTGCAGACTTACAATGCGTCTTCTGATATCACTCCTCATCAAGCATTGTATACCAATAGAGGTGGCTATTCTGGTCGTGGTCGAGGTCAACAACGACGAGGTTACAAAGGACGTAGCTATTCAACACAAGGGAGAGGGTTAACGTTTACTAGCAGTTTGGTCAGACTAGTGGTCGTGGAAACCAACAGAGTTCTTCGCAACCTACTTGTCAGATTTGTGGGAAGTTTGGTCACTCTGCATACAAGTTCAGAAGTGCTACATACGTTTTGATCAAGACTTTCAACAGAGCGAGTTTCCTCAGGCAAATACAGTGATGAGAACAACTGAAGACTCGGATTGTGGAGAAAATTATTGGTATCTTGACACGGCAGCTGCACACCACATTACAAGCTCAACTCAGCATCTGCAGTCCTCTCAACCATACTCTGGCACGGATGCTGTGATTGTAGGTAATGGGGATTTTCTCCCGATTACACATGTTGGCTCCATTGCAATACCTTCTCTATCAGGTACTTTACCGCGTAATGACGTTCTTGTATGTCCATCGATCACAAAATCTCTGTTATCTGTCTCAAAACTGACGGATGATTACCCCTGTGAATTCACAATTGACTCACATATTGTGCTTGTTAAGGACAAAAAGACACATCAGCTTCTCAGTCGAGGAAGCAAGCGTGAAGGTCTGTACCGGTTAGAGAATCCTCAATTTATTGCGTTTTATTCATCTAGGCAACAGTGTGCGAGTGATGTCATATGACACAAGAGATTGGGGCATCCTCACCAGAAAATCCTTCATTATCTATCTGCAACAAAAGCGATTTCAGTTAATAAAGTCTCTAAGACTATGTGTGAGTCATGTCAGCTAGGGAAAACCTGCAAGTTATCTTTTTCCAGTTCAATTTTTCAGTCTGAGAAACCATTATAGAAGATTCATAGTGATGTATGGGGTCCTTCTCCTGTAACTTTGGTTCAAGGTTTCAGATATTATGTTATTTTCATCGATAATTTGTCAAGATTCAGTTGGCTTTGCCCCCTTAAACTAAAATCAGATGTTTTTGCTACATTTAAATCCTTTCAAAGCATGGTAGAAAATCAGTTTGAAAGGAAGATATAATTTTTTCAGAGTGATGGAGGAGGAGAGTTTGTCAACACTGAGTTCACAGCTCACCTAGCTACATGTGGTATCAAACACTATCTTTCATGTCCTCATACGCCAGAACATAATAGACTTGCTGAAAGGAAGCATCGTCATCTCCTGGAACTTGGTTTATCATTGATTTTTGAAGCAAGAATGCCGCATACTCTTTGGGTTGAAGCTCTGTTCACATCAAATTTTCACTCTAACCTCCTTCCAAATTCGGTTACTGGCAAGACAAGTAGTCCGTTTGAAAAGATCAATGGGATAGCACCTCAATACTCAGCTCTACATGTGCTAGGATGTGCATGCTATCCGTATCTACGTCCGTATGCTCAAAACAATTTGTTCCTAAGAGTATCCTATGTGTTTTCTTGGGATATACTGAGAAGCATAAAGAATATTGGTGTTTACATCCAGAAACTGGACAGGTTTATATCAGTCAACATGTCCTCTTTGATGAAAGCATGTTTCCTTATTCATATATATATCAGCCAAGTCTCTCTCATGCAAATACACCTTTGTTAACTGCTTGGTACAAAGGGTTGAAAATCAGGACAGAAGATGAAGAACAGTCTATTGAAGTGAGTCATGAATTATTAAATATTAAATAAAACAATTATAGTTAAATAACTTAATATATTTATCAATTTGTAAATTTTAAAAGTAAATTAAAGTATATTTACACACAAAATAACAAAAATCCTTATTTTACAATATTATTGAACTTATAAAAATATTATTTTATTTTATATTATTTACTTTATAAGAAAAAACATTAAAAATAAATAATAATTAAATTATTTTATAACATATTGCATTGGTCACACTATATTTTCAGGATTATAGATTTTTACGGGTTATTTCATCAATCATGTAATATACTAATCAAATACGAGATGGTTTTATTATAAATTTATAAAATAAAAATTACCAATTTGAAACATGTTAAAAGATGTATTACTTTTTTCAATTTAAATCTTTTTTAAGAATAGACTAAAACAGATGCGAGACACACCAAATAAATGAATTATTCTATTTTGATTATGCTATAGTTATATTTATAGAAATTTTTAGTTTGACTATAAAATATTTAAAAAATTATATTAATATATTTTATTCCGTAAAGCGATAATATTATAAATCAATGCAGTTCATATAAAACTTAAAATGATTACTCTATTATAAGTAAATAATATATATACTCAAAATATGTTCTAGTTTGGGTTACTTAATAGAATAATTTTCTTTCTTGCAATTTATACTGAAAATAAAATAGAACATATGAATATAAACTTATACACGTGTAATAAAACTAAAAATGATATTTCTGATTAATAATTTTATCTAATTTCAAATATTAAAATTAAGAAATACATATAAAATAGTTATTATAATTTTTCTTAAAATTCAGAAAAATTCAAAAGGTTATTAAAAATAAATAATACATAAATTAAAATAAAATTTATAAAACTTAAAATACATAAATTATGAATGTAATATGATTTCTATTAAATAAACTTTATAAACAAAAATAGTCTTGCGCTTTGAAACCTTAGATGAAAAATCTACTTAAGATTAAGTTACTAAATAACAAACAAACAAACACATCAATAAATTCTTTAGGATAGCGTTAAGATGTTTTTTGTCTTAAATATGATACCCAAAAGTTAAAATGACTAAAATATTTTATTAAATAGGTAAAACCACTTATACATCTATAGTTAATTAATATATACTTAAAGTTTAGATTCGTGGAGTATAGTTTATGATTTTTTAAAAAAATATTTCAATTAATCATTGTATTTCAAAATGAAAACTCAAAAAAAAAATTGAATTGTAAAACACACTATCCAAAAATATTTAAAAAGTTATCTTTTATATTTTATTCTTTATTTAAATAATTATTTATACTAATATATCTGTAAAGTAATGGTAAAAGTGTTTTTCACTTACTTTAGTGAAATTTCTTTTGGTTGTTTTTCTCTTTGTGTGATGTTTTCGTCAAAAAAACTTGTTTTAGTCTTTTGAAAGAATTGTCGAGTTTAATATTCATGAATCTAAACAATATAATTTGACACAAATCTACACTTTGTATCTATGTAGGTTTTGCCTTTTCGTTTTTAGTCAAATGCAAACCACTAATATTATTGATATGACGCTTGTAAATATAAAGTAAAAACTCGTAGAATCATTTTTTGTAAGTAATTAATGGTTTGCATCTATTTTTTTTTTTCATATTCACAAACGTTATATCAAAAACCGTAAAATCGCATTTTCTGCTAAAATTGAAAAATCGTAAGTTTTGTCAAAAGTAAAAATTATGTTTTTTTGTCAAAATTGTAAATCGCATTTTCTGCCAAAAAAAAACAATCACAATTTTCCATAATAACAAGAAAATCGCATTTAAAAAAAAAAACAAAATTCTCATCAAAATAAAAAGATTGCATTTTTCAGTCAATACCAGAAAATCACAATTTCATGCCAAAAGCAGAGATCACGTTTTCTGCCAAAACTGGAAAATTACTTTTTCTGTTAAAACTAGAAAATTATGTTTTCATGCAAAATCGTAAAACCATGTGGTTTCCTTAATATCGATTTTGGCAAAACATCAAATTGTGTGTTTTTCACTAAAATAGTAAAATTAAGTTTCTTATCAAAACCCCGCAAAAATCATATTTTCCTAAAAAATACATAAACAATTTTAGATACTTATTTGAATATCATAATTAATTCATTATTAAAAATAAAATCATGCATTTTTAGTCTTTTTAACTATTAATTTTTAAAATGTTATTATAAAATCAAAGAACGAACAACTTAGCATCTAGATATTGCATCTGAATGTTGTATTCATTCAGATATTGTATTCAGATGCTAGATCTAGATGTTGCATGAAATACAAAAAACGAACATGGCCTATATACCATTGCATTTCAGGTCGAAAATGAAAGCTCGGAACCCACATGATCATCTCTCCGTATGATGGCTTCAGAGCGCCAGAGCTTACCAACTTCACAATATCTCAAGAGCTCAACTTCGTAGACACTCTTCACACCCCATGAACTAAGCAATTGCTTATCTTGTGTGACTATGATGATTCTACTCCCTGGACCAAACCAATTAAATTCATCAGCAAGCGCGTCTAACTTTTCGATCTTGTCCACGTCATTAGCCACAATCAATACCTTCTTGTTCCCGAGCCTTGCTTTGATCGCGTCAAAACACATGTGAGAGGTATTTGTGCTCAAGCAGGGACCTTCCATCTTGGAAAGAAGTTCTTCTTCTTGTAGATGTAGTGAGACACTTCTGACGTCTTCGAGAAAACAATGAGCTTCAAAGTTGGGTGAGATGTTTTCGTAAACGTGTTTGGCGAGTGCTGATCTTCCCTTGCTTCCTCTTCCCCAAATCCCACTTACTTGAATACCTTCATTTGAATTTAGATCAAGTAACGGATACATTCTCTTCATGTGTTCGTCGAAACTAATGACGTTACTGGACAACATCTTTGATATTCTCTCAGTAATTCTATCGACCAGCGTCGCGTCATCTTCGCTGAAATGAAAAAAAAAATGATTTTAGAGTCTAAAATTTAGGACCCAAAATATAGATATGGTCTGGTTATAGAAAGAAAGTTTACGAATTCTTTGAACAAACGCCGGAGAGAGTAGCCAATCTGTTCAACGCATCCCTCCACGAATTGACTGTCTCTATGCTATGTCTCGTCTCGTGTTTCTTGAACTGCTTCACCAATTTTCCCGTCTGCCTCTTCAGGTCATTAGGTTCAACCTCGTAGAAAATAGGCACCACAGTGATAGATTTTTCTCTCTCGAGTTTCAGAATCATTACGAGCTCCTCGAGACACCACAAGGAAGCTGGATAATCCGGAGAAACCACCACGACAGCGATTGTTGATCCTTTAATGGCTTTGAAAATTACTGGTGCAATCGAACGGCCACACACCAGTGCCTTGTCGTCTTTGAAAGCTCGAATGCCTTTGGTCTCTAACTCCTTGTACAGAAAACTGACGAAGTTCTTGCGAGTGTCTGCGCCTCTGAAGCTCAAAAAGACGTCGTAGTTTTGAGGAGTGGAAGACAAAGACAATACTGACCTAGATTCGAATGGTCGTCCAGAACTAAGTTTTCTCTTTAAGCACGATACGATCATCGTGTTCATATTTTTTTTTGCTCTTGCGCTTTTGGTTTTGGTACCTTTTTTGTTTGAAAGCATTTGGCAAAATGAACATATTTATAGTAGGGGTTGGAAGAAAGAAAAACACTTTGTGATGAAAGTGACCCATTTAAATTTTCGAGGAACGTTCTGTGGTTTGACTTTATTTTGATAAAGGCAAAGGTTGTATATGTTTCCAATTTTAGGGTCAACACAACATAATATTTGATTTTAGTCGCTACTTAGACTACCCACAATGGGGTAACTGAAAAAAAAAACTGTTAAATATATTACATTAATGGATTGGAAAATTAAACTACTAGCTAATACAAAATTAAGTTAGGATTGTTCTTTTTTCTTTTTGAACACTGTTTTTTTTTTTTTTTTTGTTTACTAAGAGGAATTTAGGTCTTGGATCATCAATCTTTCTTTAGCCTCGAGTTAACCGTTTGCGTTTTTAAGCCTGATGTGGCATGGACTGTGGCCTGAAAATATGGAAGAAGGAATGTAGACGTTTGCGTTTAATCTAATAAAATCGAAAATAAATAGATCTACCAAATCATATTAATAACTCGGTTCCAAAATATTGTTAATTTTTCCATTACTTACTGATTTTACTATCACTATAATATATTTCTAAAAAGATTCCAGATCATTTGAAACCATAAAAAAATACATAATAAAATATATCTTTCAATATAAATGAAAATATCAAACTGATATATATATATATATATACTAATTTTTGTATTTTCTATATTTGAAGGATCTGACCCCAAATTTTACTTTCTTTTTGTTCCAGTGCAATCATAATAGGTTTGTGAGCCAAACCGATATAATCTAATGCAAACCGATTTCAAAAATCTCGACCTACCAAATTGGAACAAGTAACAAAAAAAACATTTTAAAATATTGTAAATATTCAATATATATGTACAAAATATATCTTTTAAATACAAACGGAAAATTCGGATTATATTTTTGAAACCATAAAAATTAGATATTAAAATATGGAGTATATTGTATTGATACCCAATATATTATTATATTGATAACATATATAAAAAATATTTAAATACCCTAACATTCACAAAAAATATTCACAAGTTCCAAAACTTCAATCAGTATATACACCTCTTAATCTAAGTATCAATCAGATTATACCCTTTTGATTTCAATAAAAATGATTTTAAAATTTATGTTTTCGTTCATCAAAACAAAAGCGCATATTTACCGAAAGGAGGTCGAATTTTATATATGTCATGGTGATATAAGAACAGTTAACACTCACAATTTGAAAAAGGCTCAATCAGTTATATAAAAAATTATGTCATTAAATCATCCCCTCTATTAATATAAACATAGAAACAAATTTTGCGCTAAGCACAGGTCAAACCCTAGTTTGATGGTAAAGTTAAGTTAGGTTTTTGTGATATCTATTTAAAAAAAGACATTTAAAAAAAATATATAAGTGCACTTGGAAAAATTTAGAAGTATATTGAAAAAATATATATATTAGTAGTGTTGGATATAATATTTCATTAATATTAATTTATTCAAAAGTTATTTTAAATACATATATATTGAATTATGTATTTATATAACAAGAAAATGAGCATTTTTCATACAGTGTATATATTGATTGCATTTTACAAATACAAATTTTATGTTGTTCTTATTTGATTATTCGGTGTATAAGATATGTATAATAAAAAAAATGCATTTTGATGTAATATGATAAAATAATATTAAAATATTTTAAAGTGTCCAGAAATTTGAAAATAGATTTCATTGTAAATATAAAAAATAACACCATATTATATTTATATTTATATACATAAATGGTTAATTTATGTTTATAATGATATCATATACTTATATAAGATTTTTAAAAATATTATTTTATCAAACTGTTTTATATGTTATAGTTATCTAATTCATAAATACTGAAATTTATTAATTTATCGTAATTTTAATTTATAAAATATTAATTAATAAAATTTCTAAAGTTTTAACACAACAAAGTTTATTAATCCTAATGTACCAAAAGATATGGCTTTGAGTCCCCCCAAAAATGATGTATCAAACGATTATGCGAATTAATGTAAAAGACTTACATAAGATTTTCAGCATGATATAAATAAAATTGTCTAATGTGGATCTTTATTAAACGGTCCAGGGTGGTGAAATCTCATAAGACATGTACAATTTGTGGTTGTAAAATTTCCTATGTAATATATGTTATAATTTGTATTTTGTAAGCATAACAAACCAATGTTAAAAATGATTGAACTTAATTTTATAAACTTCACTGTAAATGTAGAATTAATTTTGAAGCTATATGTAGGAGGGATTCTAATAAATTCAAGATTATAAAGAAAAAAGAGAAATTCCCTAGCTCATTTTAGTTTGTTCTTCACAAAAATAGTTTTTAAGGAAGAAAATGACCAAAATAGGTTTTTTTAGAAGCTAAAATTTTTATTTATATGCATTTATACCCTTAGGGTTAACTAATTTAGACTTTAGGGCTTAGAGTTAATGGTGGGTTTAGGGATAGGGTTTCAAATTTCAAAAAAAAAAAAAAAAATTGAAAATTTCAAAAAAAAGAGAAATTCCCTTGGATAGTCCTTTTTAGGGTTTAAAGTTGAGGGGTATGTTTGGAGTTAGGGTTTCAAATTTCAAAAAAAAATAAAAAAAAATAAAAATTTCAAAAAAAAAAAAGTCTATTTTTGTCATTTTATTTTTTGAGGGCTATTTTTGTGACAAAAACTTAAAAAGAGACTATTTAAGATAATTTCCCAAAAAATATTATTTTCGTCATTTTATTTTTCTATGGCTATTTTTGTGACAAAAACTTAAAAATGGCTATTTAAAAGAATTGTCCAAGAAAAAATGTGGATTACAAAAACTTAGGAGGAGATAATGAATTCAATTCTTTTTAATCAAGTCAATTATAGAAATGGGATAATGAGGTCAATTTCCATGGCTGAAAATCATTTCGAAGACATGGCCCTTCACGTACCTACCCCCTGCTACACCCGAGATTGACAGTGACGCTTAAAAGTAAAATCCGAGTTATTCTAAATCGCTACATAATTGTTCTACCCAGTTATAGAGACATTTACTAAAAATAGCAACATAATAGACATGCTGAAAAAGTAATAATTTAACTTATGTCTAATACATACAACGTCACAAACACTGGAGACCTGGATAATTTAAAGCACCTTTTAATTAATATAATTTGTTGGCTAAACATAATTGTCGTTGAAAATTTCTACCACTTTTAATGCGATATTGTCATGCAGTCACTGAGATCGTAACGCAGTAACATATGCTACTCTTAGTTGCCGAGTTATACATTTGTGGAGAGTACTGTTATAGTGTTTTGTTTTACTCGATAAAGACGTCAAAGAAGACCTTTTCTTATTCTTATACGTTATGGTTTCTTGTGTTGTGTTTCCTAATCAAGAATAAAAGTCAAAGCTGTTGCAAATATATTGGACAAATGAGTCAGAGGCTAAACATTCTGCCCTCTTTGGCCGGGTGGCGATTGTGTTGTGCCCTGTTCGGTTATAAAATCGGTGAAACAATGAACCATTCAACCTACAAATGACCATTGATAATACCAAGGACAGCTTTGATCTGAATCTCTACATTACATAATCACTAAAAATAAATGTATGCACAATTTGAATAAATGAATACATGTTTCTAACATTTATAACGGCAATACAAAAACCAAAACCTAGTTCCTTCAAAAAGATGAATCTCTTTCAAAGATTTGTCATAGTCAAATTTATAGAGATAGATCTAAATGAACACTTCGTAAACATCCATCTTAACTCGCAATCTAATCCCGCAAACACCAAACAGCTCCACAAAAACCATGATTTTTTTTGAAACTTTCATTTGATCTATTCACTCTACAAGATCTGATTATTCACGAAAATACCATTATTTTTTTTTCTTTTCGAAAATGAATATTTTACTCTATCATCTTCATCTTCATTAAGTATTTACAATATTATCATTGACATCAATACACCAACCACCATGAACAACATATTTGAAGTTCTTAATGTACCTAAAAATTGATTTTCACTCCTCCAATCTCATTTCTTAAGAACTAAAACAACATCTTTTTCACTTTCTCTCTATATTCATTAAAAAAATCCAAGATTTTGATTCTAAACTTTTTAAGGTTCGTAGAGCCAATGAAGCTCACGATTATTGGACATTAACAAGTGAGTCGCTTTTGTGTGAACTTATGTGTGTTTGGAGAAGCTAAGGAAGTTATCTCACTGGTTGAAGGTATGAAATCGTTTTTTCCAGATATGTTCATCATAAAACTTTTGTATAAGTCTTCTGGTCGTAGAAAACTTATATGAAAGTCTTATAGTCAGTGTAGAGATTACTTTTGCAATTGACTTTATGTGTGTTTTTAGAGACGATTTCTCTGGAAATCTTCCAACTTAATATGTTAATAAAAAAATCTCGAAAAATACCAGAGAAGACTTTCCGGAAAAGTCGTCTATGATAAACATGTTAGTTTTACAATGACCGGATTGTGTCAGAAATTTGACTTTCTCTAGACGACTTACACGGAAATCTTCCACCAGAAGACTTCCATGTAAGTCTTACAAACTCTCAGTAGAAGTGTTTTCATTGTCGGTGAAAGTCTTCTCAGGTTACCGAAAAGTCTTTTATGGTATTTTTGAGATTTTTTTTCAAAAACAAAAGTAAGCAAATATTTATAAGGAAGACTTCCAAAGAAGTCTGATGTTGAGTAGACTTCTCTGGAAGTATTCTTTTGTAAATTTTCAATTGCAAAAATAATATAAATGAAAGACTTCCTATAAGTCTTCTACAGACGACTTTCATGGAAGTCTTCTGCGTCAATGTTTAATAAATTTTTATTTTCTCTATAACTATAAAGAATTTTTAATATTTTCTTGTTAATTCATGTTCATTAGTCAATATTAAAACTATTGAATAAAATTTATAATTTAATTGGTGATAATTATGAGGTTACGAACATTCATGATATGAATAAAATTGTCTAATGTGGATCTTCGTTAAACGGACTAGGGTGGTGAATTCTCTTAAGACATGTAAATTTGGTGGTTGTAAAATTTCTTATGTAATATATGTTATAATTTGTAAGCATAACAAACCAATGTTAAAAATGATTGAAATTAATTTTATAAAATTCACTGTAAATGTAGAATTAATTTTGAAATTATACGTAGGAGGGGTTCTAATAATTCAAGATTAGAAAGACAAACTGTGGATTACAAAAACTTAGGAGGAGATAATGAATTCAATCCTTTTTAATCAAGTCAATTATAGAAATGGGATAATGAGGTCAATTTCCATGGCTGAAAATCATTTCGAAGGCCTGGCCCTTCACGTACCTACCCCCTGCTACACCCGAGATTGACAGTGACGCTTAAAAGTAAAATCCGAGTTATTCTAAATCGCTACATAATTGTTCTACCCAGTTATAGAGACATTTACTAAAAATAGCAACATAATAGACATGCTGAAAAAGTAATAATTTAACTTATGTCTAATACATACAACGTCACAAACACTGGAAACCTCTTAATTAATATAATCTGTTTGCTAAATATAATTGTCGTTGAAAATTTCTACCACTTTTAATGCGATATTGTCATGCAGTCACTGAGATCGTAACGCAGTAACATATGCTATTCTTAGTTGCCGAGTTATACATTTGTGGACAGTACTGTTACAGTGTTTTGTTTTACTCGATAAAGAAGTCAAATAAGACTTTTTCTTATTCTTATACATTATGGTTTCTTGTGTTGTGTTTCCTAATCAAGAATAAAAGTCAAAGCTGTTGCAAATATTTTAGACAAATGAGTCAGAGGCTAAACATTCTGCCCTGTTCGGTTATAAAATCGGTGAAACAATGAACCATTCAACCTACAAATGGCCATTGATAATACCAAGGACAGCTTTGAACTGAATCTAGAGATTACATAATCACTAAAAATAAATGTATGCACAATTTGAATAGTACATGTTTCTAACATTTATAACGGCAATACAAAAACCAAAACCTAGTGTATACTTTTACAGCAAGAACTCCAAAAACTTTCATGAGAAGAGATCCTGCAGCTTTCAGTTTCTCAGGTGATTTTCCATTAGAGGTCAACTCTTTATCAGCCTGCATTGCCATTGCAAACCTTCAGGAGATGTGATACTAACCAAATGTAAAGATTTTGGATGAGTGATAACTGAAGTGAAAAAGTACCTTTTCAGCAAGAATACGAACTTCATAGCAAACTACATAGAGAGCTTCCAATGCCCAAGCAGATTCTCAATTACGAAACTCCTGAACAAAAGCGCTGCACATATATAGAATCCTAATATCAGACATCTTCATAGAGAGAGAAGCTTATCTATTCTTTCTCATAAATGCAGCAGAGAGGGAGGGAACAAGAAAACTTTACTTGGCAAACTTTTCAAAAGCAAGGTATGCTTCGACTATATTCCCAATGCGGTAACTTTGTAGAGTACGAAACAAGTGAGCTAGGATCTCACCGTATTCAGAGAATTTAGGAGTATGGTTTTATCAAACTGCTAGCATCCTGCATCAATTCAAAAGTAAAATTAACTGGATTCAATATAAGAAAACTGTCAAAAGATACATTTTCAGAAATCTTGCAAATTAAGGAAGACTCAATCCTATCTAGTAGACACATGAACTCAATTTTTATCAGACGGTTTCATGCCCAAATCTTAAACTTATACTCATTAAAACTCGTACACATACAGTGTTTTGTTTCATACAACAATCTTCACCACAGACAGTTATCCAAAACTTATACTAACTAAAACCAATACACATAACATACAGAGTGTTTCATACTCACCACAGAGTTCCAATCCCTCCCTAGTCCAAAACTACTCATACACATACAGAGTGTTTACCATAGACAGTTTCAAGCTCTAAATTCAAAATTGGCAAGTAAGAGGACCCAATTGGAGGGTAGATTATCCTCCAATGAAACTGAACCTAAAAGCCACAAACTTTACCAACAGAAAGATCAAGCCAGGAACTTACTCCTACTCTTTCGAGCCCTAAACTCAAGATTCAATCTTGCAGTAGGATCCCAATTAGATCATATCGTAAGAACCTAAAAGCTACAAACTTTACACACATAAGAATCATACCACAAAAACATACTCATACTGCTTCCATTCTGCTAATTTTACAACATGGGTCTCGATCAAAGAGAATAAGCTAACCCAATCAGAGAAATTTGACGTTTAGTGCGTCGGCGAGTGAGAGAAGAGATGGGGAACTGGAAGAGAAAGAGAGGAGACGGCAAAGCATATAAGAGTCTTGGTACGAAACGGCGTCGCAGAAACGGTGTAGATACTCAGTGATTCGCCGGTGGGCTTCACCCATACTAACGTACGCCATTCTCACCTTCTTTTCTCTGCGTCGTCTTTCTTATTCCACAGAGAGAGAGAGAGCAAAGAAAAAAAAGGAAACTGACAAATTACAGAGACACGAAAACGACGACGTATATTAGGTAGACATCGTGAAAAAGGAACCGGTTCGGTTTAGGTTGGTTTTCTAAGAACGCAAGACCGGTTCGATTACAATTTACAACGTATTTTAAAACATAATCGTTAGAAGAAACGCGTGTTGCCAAAACGCTTGAAGCGAGACCGTCTCAAATCAGAAATATAACTTTAGGACTTAGGCTAAATAATAAATACAATGAAAAGAAAACATTTTCTCCCAAATCAATTATATCTCTCTCCATAACCTAGTTTCGTATTTTTCTCTCTTCTTTCAAGAATATCAATCCGACGCTGAAACAGATTAGTAAGTGTTTTGATCTCTGCGAAAATCGTGAATTTGTTTAATGATTTCTAACGTTTCGCTTAAAATCTCTGATCGCAATTTGGTTTCTAATCGTTAATTTGTAATTGATGTTGATTCAGAGTTTCCTTTTCTCTCGTTCGCCTGGAACCGATCTGGCTGGTTAGGGTTTCTCCTTCATGCCTGAAACCGATCTGACCGGTTAGGGTTTCTCGCTGGTCTCGTCGAGGTACGTCTCTGTCTATGTTAGGGTTTCTATAAATCCTTCTTATGTCGCGATTTTGTTTTAGGGTTTCCAAAAATGTCCAAATCTTGGTTAACTTGTACTGAAACCAAACGATTTATGTCTCTCCCTCTGTCTATGTTAGGGTTTCATTAGCTCATGTACGGATGTACCAAACCCTGTCGTTTTTCATTTTTTCATTGACAGTAACCAGTTTTAAGGCACTTGATATGCAATCAGTTCTGATATATTTGTTATCATCTTTGCGACACTGTTTACTGTTCGTAGATTCTTTTATTACTCACCTCTTTGATTTATTATTGTATCTTGTTCCTTTGCAGTTTTATAACAGAAACAGAGAATAAAGGCTTCAAGAAGAAGAGACTTTGAACAAGATTCACGTGATGAAGCGTTTGGTGGACGATTATGATGGGACCAAAAATGAAGGAGATTAAGTGGATGACAAGCAGTCTGAGTTAGAGCAGATGACAACCTGTGAGGAAAACAAGGGTATACAGTATATTTATAATGCCTTAGTGTTACACGTGCATTTTAATACCATTACGTTGAGTTTTATAACAGCTGAAGATTTTAGCTTTTTGCAGTGATCTTTGTAGGGCTTGACACCGTCTCTCTAAGGTAGGTAACTTCTCTCTATGTCCTAGAGTTTCCCGTTTTATTTTGAAGCGCTTATGTTTTGAGATTCTTTCGTTGATGTCTTGAGATTTTTGAAATCAGGATTCCTTTTCATTCTTCTTTTTTTTCTTATGGTTTATCAAACCCCAAGAGATTAGGTAGACGTTCTTCTCGTGTTCTTCTTTGGACATTGTTTTGGTTTTGCTTTGATTATGTTTTTCAAAATCAAATGAGATAATAATAATACAGACACTAATCTAATAGTGTTCTGTCAAATTCTTATTTGGGAACATTGTTTTGGTTTTGTTTTGTTTTATTTTTTTTATTTTTCAAACCCCAAAAAGATCATAGACAGACACTAATCTAATAGTGTTATGTCAGATTCTTATTTGGGAACATTGTTTTGTTTTTGTTTTGTTTTCAAACCCCAAAAAGATCATAGACATACACTAATCTAATAGTGTTCTGTTAGATTCTTGTTTGGGAACAGTGTCCCTTGCTGCCTCTAGAAGAAACCTATGCCATCCCCTATAGCAAGATTGTTAATTGGACCGAGAATATGGGTTGGTAGTGCATGTATAAAGAAGGATGTTAGGGGATGGCAGATAAGAGCATGCAGCTCAGTAGTCTTAAAGACAAAAGACTTTTTACTACCCACGGCTTGACCAGAATCTGTTTTCAGTTATTTGAATGGTTATGGTTTGAGAAAGTCTTAAGACAAAGACTATAACTGAAAACAGATTGCTTACCCACGGCTTACAAAGATTTCTTACCCACGGCTTACAAATGTCTTGACAAAGACAAACAAATGTGGAGGGTTTAAGACTTGTTGGATTGAAAATAACAACAAACAGCCCAACGGGCTTACAAGTCTTAAGACAAAAGACTTTTACTACCCACGTCTTGACTAGAATATGTTTTCAGTTATTTGAATGGTTATGGTTTGAGAAAGTCTTAAGACAAAGACTATAACTGAAAACAGATTGCTTACCCACGGCTTACAAAGATTTCTTACCCACGGCTTACAAATGTCTTACCCACAGCTTACAAATTTCTTGACAAAGACAAAGAAAATGTGAGAGGTTTAAGACTTGTTGGATTGGAAATAACGACCAACAGCCCAGAAAAAAAAATCATTAGTGGATGGAAAATAAGACCACACATGCTTACAAGTCTTAAGACAAAAGACTTTTACTACCCACGGCTTGACCATAATCTGTTTTCAGTTATTTGAATGGTTATGGTTAGAGAAAGTCTTAAGACAAAGACTATAACTGAAAACAGATTGCTTACCCACGGCTTACAAAGATTTCTTACCCACGGCTTACAAATGTCTTGGCAAAGACAAACAAATGTGGAGGGTTTAAGAGTTGTTGGATTGGAAATAACAACAAACAGCCCAGGAAAAAAAATCATTAGTGGATGGAAAATAAAACCACACGGGATTACAAGTCTTAAGACAAAAGACTTTTACTACCCACGTCTTGACTAGAATATGTTTTCAGTTATTTGAATAGTTATGGTTTGAGAAAGTCTTAAGACAAAGACTATAACTGAAAACAGATTGCTTACCCACGGCTTACAAAGATTTCTTACCCACGGCTTACAAATGTCTTACCCACAGCTTACAAATGTCTTGACAAAGACAAAGAAAATGTGAGAGGTTTAAGACTTGTTGGATTGGAAATAACGACCAACAGCCAATAAAAAAAAATCATGTGGATGGAAAATAAGACCACACATGCTTACAAGTCTTAAGACAAAAGACTTTTGCTACCCACGGCTTGACCATAATCTGTTTTCAGTTATTTGAATGGTTATGGTTTGAGAAAGTCTTAAGACAAAGACTATAACTGAAAACAGATTGCTTACCCACGGCTTACAAAGATTTCTTACCCACGGCTTACAAATGTCTTACCCACAACTTACAAATGTCTTGACAAAGACAAAGAAAATGTGAGAGGTTTAAGACTTGTTGGATTGGAAATAACGACCAACAGCCAAGAAAAAAAAATCATGTGGATGGAAAATAAGACCACACATGCTTACAAGTCTTAAGACAAAAGACTTTTACTACCCACGGCTTGACCATAATCTGTTTTCAGTTATTTGAATGGTTATGGTTTGAGAAAGTCTTAAGACAAAGACTATAACTGAAAACAGATTGCTTACCCACGGCTTACAAAGATTTCTTACCCACGGCTTACAAATGTCTTACCCACAGCTTACAAATGTCTTGACAAAGACAAAGAAAATGTGAGAGGTTTAAGACTTGTTGGATTGGAAATAACGACCAACAGCCCAGAAAAAAAAATCATTAGTGGATGGAAAATAAGACCACACAGGCTTTTACAAGTCTTAAGACAAAAGACTTTTACTACCCACGGCTTGACCATAATCTGTTTTCAGTTATTTGAATGGTTATGGTTAGAGAAAATCTTAAGACAAAGACTATAACTGAAAACAGATTGCTTACCCACGGCTTACAAAGGTTTCTTACCCACGGCTTACAAATGTCTTGGCAAAGACAAACAAATGTGGAGGGTTTAAGAGTTGTTGGATTGGAAATAACAACAAACAGCCCAGGAAAAAAAATCATTAGTGGATGGAAAATAAAACCACACGGGATTACAAGTCTTAAGACAAAAGACTTTTACTACCCACGTCTTGACCAAAATCTGTTTTCAGTTATTTGAATGGTTATGGTTTGAGAAAGTCTTAAAACTAAAGACTATAACTGAAAACAGATTCCTTACCCATGGCTTACAAATGTCTTACCCACAGCTACAAATGTCTTGACAAAGACAAAGAAAGTGTGTGAGGTTTAAGACGTTGGATTGGAAATAACGACCAACAGTCCAGAAAAAAAAATCATTAATGGATGGAAAATAAGACCACACGGGCTTACAAGTCTTAAGACAAAAGACTTTTACTACCCACGGTTTGACGAGAATCTGTTTTCAGTTATTTGAATGGTTACTTTTTCTATCCACCCACGGCTTTCTAAAACCTGTTTTAGATTATATGGATGGATAGAGTAATGACCAACGGCTTAAGAAGATCTCAAGACAGAGACTACTAACTGAAAACAGATTCCTTATTTCACTACTCAATGGCTTAAAAAGACAGATCGGTAAAAATACTTGTTGGATGGAAACATAATACTAAAGACAATGTCACTGGGGCAGTTCTAAGCCTTGCGGGATGGAATTTAACGACCAGATGCTTAGAACAAGTTGTTTGGGAATGACAAATAAAACCAAACAACTTATATGTCTTAAGGCAAAAGACTTCGAGTTATTACCCACGGCTTTGTCAAAATCTGTTTTCAGTTATCTGAATGGAATGGAGTTAAAGACCACGATTTGAGAATGTCTTAAGACAAGAGACTACAAATTGAAAACCGATTCCTTACTCTACTATCCACAGACAATGGATCAGTAAAAAGACTTGTTGGATGAAAACATAATATGATAATCTTTAGATGAGGACAATGACAATTAGCCAGTTTAATGACTTGCTGGATGGATGTAAACGACCAGCTGCTTAATGGCAAAATAAAACACATTAAAAGTCTTAAGACAAAAGATTTTGGATGACTACCCACGGCTTTGCCCACATCTAGATTTTCAATTATTTCGATGGAAAGAAGTTAATGAGCAACGGCTTAAGAAAGTCTTAAGACAGAGACTACAAATTGAAAACAGATTCCTTTACAATTCAAGGCTTACGAATGTCTTTATACAAAGGCAATGGATTGGTAAAAAACAAAATATAAAAGTCTTTAGACAAATAATTGCTGGATGGAAATAAACGACCAGCTGCTACCATACAAATCACTAGTATATGGTAAATAAAACAACACGTCTTAAGAGTCTTTAGACAAAGGACTTTGTATTACTACCCACGGCTAAATAGTCTTAAAGACCAAAGACTTTACTACCCACGGTTTGCCCAAATCTGTTTTCAATTATTTGAATGGAATGGAGTTGTTAACGACCAATGGGTTGAGAATGTCTTCAGACAAAGACTAAGAACTGAAAACAGATTCTTTACTTTACAACCCACAGTTTACAAATATCTTTTAGAGGAAGACAATGAAAATGGGGTGAGACTTGCTGGATGGAAATAAACGACCAGCAGCCCAGATAAGTTATTAGTTGATGGAAAATAACACCACACAGTTTACAAGTCTTAAGACAAAAGACTTTTTTTACTACCCACAGCTTTCAAAACTCTGTTTTTGATCTATGGATGGATGTAGTAACGACCAACGGTTTAAGAAAGTCTCAAGACAAAGACTACAAATTGAAAACAGATTCCTTACTTCACTACTCATGGCTTACAAAAAAGACTTGTTCGATGGAAATAAATTACAATAGGGCAGGCAGTTTTAAGATTTGCTGGATGGAAATTAAGGACCAGCTGCTTGTAACAAGTTATCAAGGCTGAAAGAAATCTTAAGACAAAGACTAATCATAGACATAATATATTCTCTACCACAAGGCCAAAGGCTTATAAGTGGTTTGTTGGATGGAGAAAAACGACCAACAACTTCAAAATACTATGAATCAGTTGTGATTCTTCATTGTACCACATATGTCATAAAGACAGAGACTGTGTCAGAACCGAAAAAGCTGATTCATATTTTAGGTATTAGAATGAACAAGGTAAGCGTAGGTAAAGACTAATTATTTTTATTTCCTAATTATTTTTATTTCTTCAGGGTTGTGCTTCAGAAGGCGTTCATATTGTTCAAGAGATCTTGAGGAGATTTCAAGTGTAGCAGACTTCTGTGACAGGTATTTGCTTTTCAAACCTCTTTGTAACTAGTTTGGTCTCATGTAGTTTACAACTTGTTTGACTCTAGAAACTATGTGGGTTATCCACTAAACCCTTTTGTTGAACATTTTGAAATTGGGCAAATGACATTTATGTAGTTGTATAACTAATTTTGACTGTCGTAAGAGCTTTCTACATTTCGCATTATGTTTTTACATTTCTGCATTTTGCAATTTACAATACATTCTGCATTTTGCATCAATTTCTTGCAATCGTACAATATACTTCAGCATTGAGTGTCCTACATTAGCATTATACATCATTTCTTTACACTTATGGGTTCTTCATTTTACAATACATTATGCAGTATAACTAATTTTGGATGTTGTATGAGCTTTCTACATTTCGCATTCTGCAGTTATTTAGTTGTTGTATGCACATTTTATATTATGTGTTTACACTTCTGCATTCTACATTTTACAATACATTCTGCATTTTGCATCATTTGCAATCTTACAATATATTTTAGCATTGAGCCTCCTACATTTTGCATTATGCATCATTTTTTTACACTTATGGGTTCTTCATTATATAATACATTCTGCAGTATGCATCTTACTTGCAAATTTATAGTTAAATTTGGATGTCTGAGCACTTACGACATTCCGCATCGTGATTCATATAAGATTAATATATTATATTTTTCAAAAGCTATCTATTGACCATTTTGAAAATTGTTTTGGTATGGTACTAATGTATGTCTTTGGTCTATTAGTCGTACATAGTTGATGGACCGTGGAAATCTATTGAATGTTTTAAAATGTGGTGTATTCATTTAAAAATGTGCTATAGATGTTTCTTGGTTTTTCTATGATACTTTTGTTTTAATAATATTTTTTTGATTGATGTCAAAAATCAGGAAACTAATATTATCTAAACTCTAATTTTGCTCTCCTTTGTAAGCATACGCCACATGTGCTTTAATTTTATCTATTATTTAGGTAGGTTAGATTTTTTATGGCTATTATATTTTTGGGTTTTAGGAACCGTATTTTTGGTACTTCAATTCATATTTTGCATTATTGTTTTCAAGATAAATTCAGATGTATCCTTTTTATATGTGTATATATATATATATATATATATATTGAATTCTATTGTCTGTTACTTACTCTATATGCATCTAACCTTTCAGGAAGATAGTATTTATTATTATTTGTTAGTTTAATATGAACAATTTAATTTAATTCTATATTTTCGTAGTAATGATGTTTTATGAATCTTTGTAACTTTATAAAAAATGATAGAATTAGAATATGTCACTTATTAGACACAGATATTGCATTTTAGTTTGTTGCCCAAAACACTATTGGTCTTTCTTTGTTAAGTCTGAATGTGATCTTGATTTTTGTAATATGGTCGAAATATACCATCTTGACTTAAAAATAAATAAATAGGAACAGTTAATAAATTAACTAATGTTTTATAGAAATATATTTTGATACTAATACATGTTTTCCACATATATTTTGTAAGTAGTTTGAATATTTGTAATTGTTGATGTCATATAATGTAATGTTTGGGCCAAATCTAAGTAATAAATGTTTCAAACGAAAAGTCAGTTGTTTCATTTTAAATAATGACTTGATTATGTTGCTTGTTGCACCTTTTAAACCATGTTTTTCATTGTATTGTTTGTTGTGTGGTTTTAGCTTCGGACTCATGGCATGTTTAACTATTGGTTAGAATATGGTCTATAGTGCTTTCAAACTATTATAAAGTGTTTTTATACATCTTAAACCTTTAAACCCTTAAGGCTAGTATTTATACAAAAGTGTACTATCTTCCGTCTGAACATTAGTAATCTAAAATTTTTGGACTAATTGTTAACCATTCATAGTAGGAGTTGCTTGTGGATCATCTTAATTAAGTATTTTTTTTTCAAAAATTCATGTTAAGTCATCAAATATGTACATTGATTGTGTAAAGAACATTCATAACTTTTTCTTTCATTAATAAGTCGATGTCTTAATTGTCTCTAATTAGTGGCCAAACAACATTATGCACTGCATTAAAATTTGCCAAAACAATGAATCTTGTTTTATTTGTAACAAAATAGAATGATATGGTTAACCTTGAGATTTTAGATTATCCCTCACTTTGGTTGAGAAAAACTATACCTGATTAAAATTTGTATGGTTCATTTTAAAAGATTTGAACCTTTCTATTTGATTTGAGTAAAACAAACGAAATAGTTTCTTGTTTTTGATTTTAATTTATTTCACATACATATCTTTGATTTTTTATGTGATAGCTGATATTTAAAATTTAGAGAGGGATATAAGAACATTATTATAGAGTTTCTCTATATGAATATATCAAAATTTGATAATTTACTTATGTAATTAAAATTTAGATTTTAAATTTGATATATAGAGTTTCTCTATATGAATATATCAAAATATATTATAGAGTTTGATAATAACATTATATTAACATTAATAAAAATATATTAACATTATTATAGAGTTTCTCTATATGAATATATCAAAATTTGATAATTTACTTATGTAATTAAAATTTAGATTTTATAAATAAATATGCTAAGAAAAGACGAATATATAATAAATAGATTATTCAAGAAAAAGTGAGAATTTTTTTATTAGAATTTTTTTCTATATATTTTAAATGAGAAACTCTTGATACCCAAAAATAATTTAACAAAAAGTACAGATAAACATAAATATATAGTACAAACAAGATAAAAATGGTGTTTTCTTATTCTCTTACGTCTCATCACCCATCCATTCATCATTCAAAGCAGAGACATCGCTTTCAGCTTTTAAGTTTTAATAATTACTATTTTTTGTTAGTTTGGGGGCTACCAAATAATTACGAAAGTCCATTTTATTATGGGAAATTGTATTGTAACCTTCAAACAATTAATAATTCAATCACTAATCAAAAACCTTACATTATCTATACAACTTGCCTCTTATATATAATATTGTCTTCATATTCAACCGATGAAACTTACTATCAAAAATAATTAAATTAATGTAAGAAGTAAGATATGTGGCCAAGTTGTTCACTCTCACTTCTCAAGATAATTAAATAGTTTTGAGGAATATGAAGATGAACGTGGTTTTTCATTATTTACACATCTTCTTGAACTGAATTTCTTCTCACGAGAAAGACAACGATGAAGACGTACATGGTGAGCAGACACAACAACCCTTTCGTTTGTTTTCCTCTTTCTCTTAAATCATTGATTTTCACATCATGCTTTTGTTTTCATACTCTGTTATCGTTTATTTTTTTTGACTTAGTGATCCAATGGTGAAGAGTAACGACAACATACCGGTAAAACATCACTGTGTCAGAAAAAAGGAGAGGAGATGAAGATGATATCTATATGGTGGTGAAGAATGACGACGGTGAACGAAGTGAAAGTGTATCAGCATGTTTGAAAAAGAAGATGTGAAAAAGTTGAACTCGCCGTCTAATACTATATTTCGGGGAAAAGAATAGTATAGTACATATTTTGTAGTGTAGCTAAGGCTACCATACTATTTGAGACATTTCTATACTATTTCTTAAAAATGTAATAATCTATCATATTTTCAAATTTGATAGTTCTCTTCTCTGTCATTTTGTGTAATTGATTGTATTATGAAATTTATTTTTTAGAACATTCATTTAGTATACTACTTAAACTGTATGGAATAGAAAATATGCAACATGCTAACCAAGTGAATATGCTTTCAGGTGTCTAATATTGGAAAACAATTTATAAATTGTATTTGAATTTATAGGTTCTTGATTAGGGTTTGGATTTACTAAGTAGAGATTTGGGTATAGTAAACTATATTATATACATTCTATTTGGGTTTATACTTCTATATTATTTCTTAAATATGTAATAATATGTCATGTTATAGGTTCATAGTTAGAGTTTAGATTGTCTAATATTGGAAAACTAACTTATAGATGTATTTGGGCTTATAGGTTCGTAGTTAGGGTTTAGATTTACTAAGCAAGGGTTTGGGTATAGTAGTCAGCGATTTTGGGTGGGTTTATTATGTATAGTTCCTACTGCATCTTGGGTGATGTACTATGTCACTGAGATAGAATAATACACTCGTAATGTATATGTGGTCAGTAAACATAGACGTGGATGGTTTTTCTTCTTTTATGTGCAATAGTTTTCAGATACTTTTGACCTTATGTTTTATTAGCCACGTTGCTCACTTTCTCTCATTTACCTGCTACCTTTAAAGAGAAAGGATAAAACCAGGTATTTTGTGGCGGGGAAATTGGAAAAATAAACCATAATAACATTATTTTTGTCCCTTTATACATTTGCATTAATTAGTCAATTTTGGACATAATTACCCTCATAATAACGAAAATAATTGTTAAGAATTCTATAGAGTTCAGAAAAATATAAAAAAATCAATACAATCATAAGAACATTTTACATGTTTTGATATAAAAATTAAATTCCAAAAACAATTAGGATGTGTTAATCTAGATTTATTAGAATGTATATTATAATAAATTGGAATTTGGTTCAAGATTGTGCTTGTTGTAAGGCTTGGAATTTGGTTTAAGATTGTGCTTGTTGTAAGGCTTGATCCATGGGAAACAGAGGCACCCAAAGCATCTCAGATTTGTATAGTTTGGCGTTTTACCAAACAGTTTTTCATATGCTGAGGAAAGCTTGAGTGTGTGTGTGGGTTGGCGGTTTATCAGGTACACGGCTGTGACAAGAGCATACGTCCAGTACGTCGGAGGCATGAAGGCGTTAGATAGTAAGGCGAGCCCTGTTTCGATGATATGGCAGTGACGTCTTTCTGAAGAAGCTATTGTGCTCTGGAGTATGTGGAGGTGTTGTGAGATGAGATACACCATTTGTGGAGAGAAAATCGGAGAGTGCTATGTATTCGCCGCCATTATCAGTGTATAGGGTGATGAGGCGTTGCTGAAATCTTGTTTCCACTAAAGCTTTCCACCGTATGAAGATATGTTTGACTTCAGACTTTTGATGAAGAGGATAGAACCAGACGTAATGAGTGAAGTGATCTATGAAGATTACTTAGTACTTGAAGCCATCAACCGATGTAATTGGTGATGTCCATACATCTGAGTAAACATGCTCAAGAGGTTTGTTGGTGGTTAAATAAGAAGTGGTGGAGAAAGGAAACTTATGGCTTTTGTTTATTGAGCAATCATGACAATGAAAAGAAGGCATAGAGTCTGAATCAGAAAGCATAGAAGAGAAAACAACAGATTTTAAGACATGTATTGAAGGATGGCCTAATTTTGAGTGTCAGATTGAGAGAGGGGTTTTGAGTGATATTGTGAATGCTGATGGAGAGGTGATATCTCGATTCGGCCATACATACCCGCCACCTTCAGTTCTTCCCTGTATCACTTGTGCTCCCGAGTTGAGATCCTTGACCTGAAACAAAGTTGGGAAAAATTCAACAGAAACATCATTATCCTTGCATAGATTTTTCAAAGAGAGAAGGTTGTGTGCTATAGTTGGAACATGTAGAACATTGTTCAGCTCAAGATTTCGAGTTTGAGATGGGAGTAGAGAGGAACCAGTGTTGAAGATTTCAAGACCCATCCCATTACCAGTTTGAACTTCTTCACCACCGTTATATGGGCTGTGAAGGGAGAGGTTTGCAAGGTCTGATGTCAGATGGTGAGAGGCACTGGAATCAAGTAGCCATGACGGTGTGTCTGGATGGTACATCATGGCGTTGTAAGCCTTTGGTGCTTGGTTGGAGTAACCACGGTTCTGTGCTTGATATGACGGATTCGTGGGCTGAGAGATTAGCTGGAACATGGGACAACGTTTTGCGCTATGTCCTTGGTTTCTGCAGAAGCGCTTCTTCCTAAACAAACTTTATGCCATCAGAAACAAACTGCTGATCGTCATGTGTAGTGATGATAACTATGCTTCCTGGACCAAAATAGTTGAAATCCTCTGCAGGAGCATCTAACTGTTCAAGTTTTTATTAACATCATCTTCCACCAGCAGAACCTTTTGGTTTTTGAACCCTTACCAGAAACAATTCCTGAAACCCTAGGACTCGAAATCTTCATCGTCAAGTTACTATTTTTTACAAATTCCAAGAACAAACGCCGGAGATACTCGCCATATTAGTTAATGCTTGCCTCCACAAAAGCACTTTCTCGTCATCTTTTCTCACCTCGTGCTTCTCAAACTGTACGGAAACCTCTCCGATCTGACTCCTCATATGACACGGGTTTGACAAGGCACCAAGTTGACGCTGCGTAGTTCTTGGAGATCACAACAGCCCTGTTCGTTGTGAAGAAGCCGAAACTAGCGTCAGCGATCAAAAATTAGAGCGTGGAACTGAATAAAGCTTAGCTGGATTTTGTCGCAGAGATTGTTAAAAAGCTTGGACGGAACAAACTTCAGGCCGCCGGGATTCAATAGCGTCAGCGTTTTAAAAATTTGGAGTCAACTTTTAAACGCCAGCGACTAGGTTCTTTCTCATCCGTGTTCCATTTTACCGTTGTCTGTGTTTATTTCTGATCGCGGGTCGCTGAAGCGTCTTCCTTCCGTTTCGACGAAATCCTCCGGCCACTTTCAAGCTCCTTGTCGTCTTTGAAGGTTCTAACGTTTCTTTGTAGAGAAAACTGATAAAGTTGCGGAATCCTCTGAAACTCAGAATACATCGAACTTGGAGAGGAAGGTTGCTTATGGCATGTCAACACATGCATGGACTTGGGGACCAAGTAATACAAAATTTTGGATTATGTTTAGTACAATGGTTAGAGCATATTTTTAGTTGAATCATCACCTAAGTTTGGATTTGAATTTCGTTGTAATTAGTTTGAGAAATTCCCTTAGATAGCCTCTTTTAGTTTGCTTGTCACAAAAATAGCTTTTAAGGAAGAAAATGACCAAAATATTTTTTTAGAAGCTAAAAAATTCATTTATATGCATTTATACCCCTAGGGTTAACTAATTTGAACTTTAGGGTTTAGAGTAAAGGGGTGGGTTTTGGGTTAGGGTTTCAAATTTCAAAAAAAAAATAAAAAAAAAAAATCAAATTTTCAAAAAAAAAAAAAGTCTATTTTGGTCATTTTATTTTTTGAGGGCTATTTTTGTGACAAAAACTTAAAAATGGCTATTTAAGAGAATTGCCCAATTAGTTTTATAGTTATGTTTTAACTAAAACACTAACGAATATTGTTTCTCAAAGCATTCAACAATTTATATTTTGATCCATGATTCTGTTTTTTTTTTTTTCATGCCATGAATTAATTTTTTCTTCGTCACAATGTAAATTCATTTCTTAAATTAATGAAAGTTATTCTAGTAAATTTATTAGGTTTTATACAAAATTCTAACAGTTTTGTTCTTCTTCCTAAAGAGCCGCTGAGATCATGAGCAACTGTAAATTTCTCCCAAAAGCTCTCAACAATTAAATTAAATTGTTAAAAATTAAAAGGGTAATTCTCTTAAATAGTCATTTTAAATTTTTTCACAAAAATAGTCTGCGAAAAATAAAATGACCAAAATAGTCTTTTTTGGAAATTTTGAATATATATATATATATATATATATATATATATATATATATATATATATATATATATATATATTTTTTTTTTTTTTTTTGAAATTTGAAGTCTCATCCCCAAATTCACCCTTTAACTTTAAACCCTAAGTCTAGATTAGTTAACCCTATGGATATAAATACATATAAATGCATTTTTTAGCCTTTAATAAAATTTATTTTGATCGTTTTCTTCCTTAAAAACTATTTTTGTGAAAAACAGACTAAAATGAGCTATCTAAAGAAATTTCTCAAGTTAAAAAGGTGGAAAAAGAATGGGATAATTTGTTGGAAAACAAAGAAAAACTGAAAAATTAGTGAATTAACCAAAACAGAGAAACTTACGAAAATGTTAGTGACATGGATAAAATTAGTTGTCCAAACTATCCCTTGCTACATAAACGTTTTTTTTGTTTCTGATTGTAGGAGAAGTACAATTAGCAGCTGGTGTAATCTTTGCTACGTAGTAGAATATTTTAAAACTATTGTGTTTAGATTTTTTAAGTTTTCTAGGTGGAAGAGCATGTACAGTAATGTCCTGCAAAGTGAACCTTCTCTACATATTATCTGACATATTCAACACTCTTCGAAAAAGAATCCAGCTAAAATATTTACATCGATATCATACAAAATTTGTTATTGAAAAACTTGTACTGTTTTACAGTTTGTGGGCGTCTATAAATGACAGTATCTGGTCTGTAAAGATTAGACAAAACCAGAAGAAAGTGTAGAGTTTCAAACTAAAAATAAATAGCAGAAGAATACAATTGGATATATGTAAGGGTGTGTGATTACTGCGTGTTAAAAAAAGAGGAGAAAAACAATTGAAAAAAATATGTAAAAACGTGAAATTTTCGATATATTCTCTTCCTTCTTTTCTATCTCTGATAAGATTTTGCCGGAGACGATAGTGAGATCATTGGCGACGAAGCTGCACACAGCAATGTTCATGGCTACCTTACACTTAACCAAACTTTTTAGATGCATGGCTAACGTACGAGATGGATTGCTAACATAATAGATAGATAGCTAAATTTATAAAACGACCGCCTTCATAATTAGATAGATTGATAATTTATTAGATGTATAGTTAAGTTATGGTTTTGAGCATGTAATGTTTAATGTCAAGCCAACAAGTAAAGTATTGATATATCCGATGTTAACATTAGCTGATTTGGGATATGTGATGTAAACGTAAGGACAATAAACACTTGAGTCTTAACCTTTAATTGTAGGCTAAACATTTTAGATGCATAGATAATTTATGAGAAGGATTGCTAACATAATAGATGGATATCTAAATATACTAGATCGTTTTCTGCACTACGCGCAGATAATATTTTTTATTTAAATTTTACTAATAATTTTGTTATGTGAGAATCAAATATTGTAAAATCTTCATGTGTTTATAAACTATCTAGTGTGTGAGATAGTATAAGAGGAGAGACATATTCGTTTTTGTTGTTGTTTGAATATTACATATACTTTTATCTTACAATAGTCATGACCTAGCAATCGTTTTTAATTAAACCATTCTTAAAACTTATAGTAAAATGTGTGTATAATTATAAAGCTAAAATAAAAATATGCATACTAATATATACTCCCTCCGTTTCAAATTAGATGTCATTCTAGAGTAGAATTTTTGTTTCAAAATAAGTGTCGTTTTCGGTTTTCAATGCAAAATTTATTGGTAATATTCTTTATTCTATTTTTTTATTGGTTGATATATGGTTAGGTATATTGGTAATAGTATTTTTATTTTGAAAATATGTAAAATTAAATATTTTCTTAATCTGTGTGCATAAACCTAGAACGACAACTAATATGAAACGGAGGGAGTATTAAAAATAATTTATATATTAAACGAATTTGAATGGCAGGTTTAAATATTTATTGCAGATCGCAAAAATATTTTTTATATTATAGATAATTTTAACAAAGAAAACTAAATATTTTTAGAAATATTCCATTTTCGAATTCAAACAAACCCATAACTACTAAATATTAAAATTATATACGGAAGTCTTAGTTGGAAAGAAGCGATATTTCATCACAAATACATGCATGAGAGAAAATGTTTTCCAATAATGCACTTAACAATATTTTTAAGGTTTGAGTAATCATTTAAAAACAATTGTTGAATAATTTTCTTAGACCATCTCCATTCCTACGCCATAATTCAATCTAAAAATAAACTGAAAAATGGAATATGAGTAAAAATAAAAAATTATTTCATTTTTAGAATAAATTATAGAGTGGGAATGGGGCTTTATTCTAATATAGGACACAACACTCTTCTTCTATTCTTCCTTATCAATCACAACCACACAATTTTTATTTTTATTTTATTTTCTTCAACTAAGACACATTTTCTATTTAATCTCAACCACATAATCATTTTACTTCTTTAATCACAACCACACAATTTTCTTTTTATATTTTTCTTATTCGGCTGGTACAACTAGTATAACTCGTACAACCAAATATATTAAAAATTGTATAACTGATATAATTGGTATATAAATAGTATATTTTTTGTCATAAATAGTATAATTAGTATATAAATAGTATAATTCATGTGCAATATCCAATGATTACAATATGCATAGCTAGTAAATCATGTTTCATATGAAATAGACAAATAAATATTTCTTTTGGCCTATGGTAACAAAGTTTCATCTATTTGTTTGTAGTTTTTTTTCAAAAAGTTGTTAGATTATTATATTACACTCTTACCTTTATATTATATATATATCATCTACCTTATACTTTAATAGTTTGTTTATTTGTTTGTTCACCATATTTTTGAAAAACATACACCAATGATATATTTTTAAAAAATAATGATTTCATAATATGTGATACCAAGTATGTAAACATATAGAAATTGTACAACTGAAGTATATTTAGTTCTTATGTGGTGCAACTAAGTTTTTCAGTTTTGTTATCAAATTGTAATACTAGTACAACTAGTATAACTAATTTGTATATACTAGTTGATGGCGTTACATCTTTAAGATAAGGCACTTCGTGTCTATAAAGGCTTCGACTTTTCCTTTTTGATCAAATGAACCTAGAGACTACATAATATTGAATTTAATCTTTCCCTAAGCTGATCTCCATCACTCAAATAATCCATTAAATATTTCAGGGACGAAAAGAGATTAATACCATGAAGATTCATGGACCCCTCGAAACTCACATGATCTTCTTTCTGCTTGAAGGCTTCAGACCTCCAGAGCTTACCAACTTCACAGCATCTCAAGAGCTCAACTTCGTAGACACTCTTCACACCCCATGAACTAAGCAACTGCTTATCTTGTGTGACTATGATGATTCTACTCCCTTGACCAAACCAACTAAATTCGTTAGCGAGCGCATCTAACTTTTCTATCTTGTCCACGTCGTTAGCCACAAGCAGAATCTTCTTGTTCCCGAGCCTTGCTTTAATCGCGTCAAAACATATGTGAGAGCTCTTTGTACTCAAGCAGGGACCTTCCATCTTGGAAAGAAGTTCTTCTTGTAGATGAGATTTTTGACAATCTAGTGAGATCCTTCTGACGTCTTCGAGAAAACAATGAGCTTCAAATTTGGGTGAGATGTCTTGGTATACACGTCTGGCGAGTGCTGATATTCCGTTGCTTCCTCTTCCCCAAATTCCACTTACTTGAACACCTTCATTTGAATTTAGATCCAATAACGGATACAATTGCTCCATGTGTTTGTCGAAACCAATTAGGTTATTACCATTGTTTTGTGTTGCCGTGGACAAAATCTCGGATATTCTTTTAGTAATTCCATCAACCAGCGTCGCGTCATCTTTGCTGAAAAAGATGATTCCAATCCGTAGATTTAGATCCAACAAATTGTTACTTATGAAAGTGAAATAAATCTAGGTGCAACATTCATTGAGCCTCTATATATCTTGTAGGATTAGATAAGATATTCTTTTTAAAATGGAAAAAAGAATTTAAAACTTTTTGAAGTTTTATAAATATGGTTATTCACTTGCATAATCAATATACAAATTCTAAATATCTTTTGCTTTCCCATTATTGCTTCAAGTTTGTTCACAACACAAATGAACAAGAGGACACATAATATATAGATAAGGTCCTTATGGAGATTTTACCAGTTTTTTGAACAGCCGCCGGAGAGAATAGTTACCCTATTCAGCGCATGCCTCCAAGATCTGACTCTCTCTGCGCTATATCTCTTCTTGTGTTTCTTGAAATGTTCCGCGACTTCTCCCTTCTGTCTCCTCACTTGGCAAGGATCAACCTCGTAGAAAATCGGCACCACAGTGAGAGAACCTTTTTTCTCGAGTTTAAAAATATTTACGAGCTCTTCAAGACACCAGCGGGAAGCTGAGTAAGTCGGAGAGACCACCACCACGGCGATTCTCGTCCCTTTGATGGCTTGGACAAGATCTGGTGGAATCGGACGGCCAGGCTTCAGTGCCTTGTCGTCTTTGAAAGTTTGAATGCCTTTGGTCTCTAACTCCTTGTACAGAAAACTCACGAAGTTCTTGCGAGTATCGGCGCCTCTGAAGCTCAAAAAGACGTCGTATTTTTTAGGAGGGAAAGAAGAAGAAGATAAGGATGACCTGGATTCGAAAAGTTGTAAGGACTTAACTTTTGTTTTAAAGCACGATCTTTTCTTTAAGACCGTGTTCATATTGTTTTTTTTTCTTACTTTCTCTTTTTGGACTTTTTGTTTTGTTTAAGAGCATTTAGGCAAAAAGTATAACATATATTTATAGGGTTGGAAGAACACTCCCGGAAATTTTGAAAACTTGGAATATTCTACTAAGAAATTAAATCTGACTATAACAAAATAGCAGTCAATGGTTAACCTGGCTAGACCCTCCCTATTATTAAATTTCACATTTTATCCCATATTTTTCTTTTGTTTAATCACACCTTCCTCAAACATGAAAAGCTCATCAACAAACACTATTCGTTTCGATTTATACAAATTTCAAACATTCTTTTAAAAAAAAAAAAAAAACACAAATTTCAAACATTCTAACCATCCATTTTTCATCATTTTATGACAACTTCAGCCAAGATCATTTCAAAATCTTCGTTAGAGATTAATATTGATCTCATTTATTCTTCTTACATATGACCATTGAAGAGAAGATCTGAAAATGAAAGTAAAATTCTATTTAACTAAAATTGTGCTTATATGATTATAATCAAAATGTATACCAAGGGATAGAAGGGTAGTGGCGTGTTAGCATACGTCATTTCAACAACAACGACGGTTCCATTCATTGTATCTTCATATATCGAGCGATTAAATTCTTTGTCGTGAATAGAAAGTTATGGTTGTCGAACCGAGTATTACTAAGTTTAAAATTTATGTCTGAAAACTAAATGCATCACTAAAAATTCATCATCTTATATGCCAGTTGGTGTTTGGTTATGCACCGACTGCAAAGAACTTAACACAAAGAAATATATGTTGCAACAATTATTGTTTGAGATATGGAGAATTCGATGAATCAGTCAATTGTACTATTTTAGAATTTCTATTTGCTTTGTAAACATGGACCTTTGCTTCAACATCATCATATTCGGATATTTTTCCGACAATGAGCGTTTATACCAATTTAGATTATTTATTTTGAAAAAGAACAAAATTATTAATCTAAAATTAGATAAAGATTCTTATCTTTGAATTATTTAGTATCTATAGAAAGCTTGTAACAATAAGATGTTATGAGGAATCACATCGAATCTTTTTGAATTGATTAGACAGGCATAAACTAAATGTCATGCATGGTTTGATGCAAACTCTAAAACATCGGATAAGACTCAAAAATAAACCAAACAAGTACAATACAACACTACAAGAAAACACAACCATAGCGACTAGGCATTACGACAACAGAGTTGTCATCGTAATTTTACGTCGACATTACTTCGAGGTACAGCGAAATCTGTAATCGTCGTAAGGAAGACGTAAAATTGCGATGAACTAGTTTCTTAGTAAAATAGATCTAAAATTATGTTGTCCTTACGACGTCAACTACTATTCATCGTAATTTTGTTGTTATATTACGACTAAATAACATCAAAAATGTTGCATCTAATTAACGACTAAGTTACGAGAATTTGAGAAAGTTATGAGAAAAACGTGATAAATGTTTGTATGTATAGTTAATTGGTAGTAAATTTTCTGAAGTAGTAAATGCGTTGCAACATTCTCACCTACCAAATTTGAATTTTTTCTATAATATGTTGTACTTTCTCATTCTAAAGATGAAGAAAAAAAAAGAAAACAGAAAAAATGTCTCATGGTGGCAATATCTACGAGCTCCGGATTTGGATATATGCACATAAATACTCCGCTGGAGCAGTGACAGATGAATTTCTCAACGGCGCAGAGATATTCATGTATCAGGCTGGAAAAACACTTCTCATGCAGGAAACATGTAAAATATTTTGTTTCTGTCGTAAGTGCAAGAATATCAAGTTTGCTTGTAGTGAAACGGTTTGGAAACATTTAGTAAATAGAAGATTTACCCCACATTACTACATTTGGTTCCACCATGGAGAGGATGTTAGTAGGAATGATGAAGCTACTAGTAGTACTCACTTTGAAGATTATGGTAATAGGGAAGAACCGAGTCATTTGCATCTTGAAAGTAGTCATCCTGATGAAGATCTTGTGGTAGATCATGATATGATGCATGATATGGTTACAGATTCATTTTGTGAAACAACCTTAGTAGCTGCTGCAAAAGTAGAAAATATAAAGAAACTTAACTTGGATGTGAAAAGGTTCTATGAAATGCTAGACGCAGTTAATCAGCCAATTTATGAAGGTTGTAGAGAAGGTCTTTCTAAATTGTCATTGAAAGCTAGGATGATGAATATCAAAAAATATCATAACCTACCTGAAGTTTGTATGGATGCATGAGCTGAGTTGTTTAAAGAATATTTTCCTGAAGATAATCAATCTGCTGAATCTTATTATGAAATTCATAAACTAATTCATAGTATTGGATTACCTTCGGAGATGATAGATGTGTGTATAGATAATTGTATGATCTATTGGAGAAAATATGCGGATTTGTTGGAGTGTCGATCTTGCAAGAAGTCACAATTTAAACCACAAGGATGTGAGCGGAATTGGGTACTGTACCAGCGAATGTGGTACTTACCTATTACCGATAAGCTGAAGAGATTATATCAATCTCAAAAGACTACAGAAGCAATGAAATGGCTTGCGAAACATACTCAAAAGGAAGACGAGATCAATCATCGCTCAGATGCAAAAGCGTGGAAACACTTGAATTCGGTGCAAGCAACCCCCACAATGTTTATCTTGGGTTGTGCACAGACGGATTTAGTCATTTTGGAATGTTAGAAGACAATGCTCACTTTGGCCAGTCATCATGACGCCTTACAACCTTCCACCAGAGATATGTATGGAAAAGAAACTCCTTTTCATGAGTGTATTGATACATGAGCTTAAGCATCCGAAGAGATCCCTTGATGTTTTCCTACACCATTTGATAAAAGAATTGAAGGAATTATGGTCAACAGGGGTGCAAACATATGATTGTTCAACGATAAGAAACTTTACAATGCGAGCAGTTCTTCTGTGGACCATCAATGACTTTCCTGCATGTGGGATGTTATTAGGTTAGAAGATGCATGGGAGGGTAGCTTGCCCGTATTGTATGGAAAGCAAATACACATTTCAGTTGAAGAATGGTAGAAAAATGTCTTGCTTTGATTGTGATCAGAGATTTCTTCTCATTAACCATCCGTATAGAAGAAACAAGACATTGTTTCGGTCAAAAAGAATTCTACGGGACACTGCTCCACCATATTTATCTAGAGAGGAAATCGAGAAAGATATTGATTATTATAATGCACTAGAAACAGTCTGTAGGGTAATTGACATACTCCAGCAAATATGGTTGATGGTTACGGGACACATCATAATTGGGCACAAGAAGAGTATATTTTAGGAACTTCCATACTGGAAGGATTTACTTTTACGACACAATCTTGATGTGATGCATATAAAGAAGAACTTCTTTGACAACATCATCAATACATTACTGAACGTCTCCGACAAAACAAAAGATAACAAAAACTCAAGGTTGGACTTGCATGCATTATGTGCTTGGCTCATTGTTTTCCTTATATTGTTAGACTCACTGTTTTCATTATTTTGTTTCTGTGTGAAATTATTGTTTTTTTAAAAAAATTTCATGTTAAAATAAGTTATAAGACTTTGTGGTTTAGAGTTTAGAAGTTTAAAATGTATATATAACTTAAGAGGTTTGGGGTTTGGGGTTTTGATTTTTAGGGTATAAACACATATAGTCCTTATTTCGTCGTAACAGAAAAACGCAGGTCGTTCCTAAATCGTCGTAGTGGTCAATCGACCCTATATCATCGTTATATTACTTCTACATTGCAATGATTTCTAAAACACGGGTCGTACCTAATTTGTCGTAATGCTTAAAAACGCGGGTCGTCCCTAATTCGTCGTAATGCTTAAAAATACGGGAAATGCTGCAAAACTGATGTACATCAGCGAGTACGTTTGGACAGTCATGAAGGCCTATTGGACGACGCCTCGCAATGTTCGCACGCCCAATAATTGCTCGACGGCCCGGTTGACATCTGATGCTGAAGGCAATTTGCCGTTGCTCCATACCTCTGGACAGATTCCACAAGCCGGAGTCGCCTTGAAGATGGTTAGTGTTATTTGTTTCTTAATTTTTAATTTTTTTAATTAATAAATAGTTTAATTACTATTGCAAGATTTTTTTATAATTTTTGTATGTAGACTACTGAGGAAGGAGAAGCATCATTCCTTGCTCGACTTTACAAGAAGACACACAGCCATAAAGATATCATATTTGTCGATACTCGGGCAAAAAGGATCCACAACGAAGTGAAGGCTCGGATCCAATAGGCCAAGACCCAATTGTCTCAAGAAAATCCGGATGTTGCACCGGCCTAGTTGTCGACCGTCGAGCATGATAAAAATTTTGAACATAAATTAATATGTTTATCTACATTTATATATTTTTTAATTTATAGATATATTTACTAATAATCAAATTCATAATTAATTAATTGCAGATTGTCCCGAAGAAAAGGGGACGGATAGTCGGGGTGGTTAAGTAAACGATGTCCATAGGGAAACATCAGCTTACGGTGCTACAAAGCATGAGGAACATGTTCAGATCCGGGCAGATTTGACGGATGCGAACAGAGTCATCTCAGACCTCCGAGCGGACCATGGTTTTTTTGCAAGTATGTTCGATCTCATGGCAGATTCGAACCCGGTGCTCCGGGAGTAGCAGAATGTACGCCCGTGCCTTAACCGCAACCCCACTCCAGAAGAACAAGCGGGTTTAGAGAGAGAAGCCGACGTCTGTAGTTCCCAGTTCTGAGATGACCTTAACTTTAATTAGGTTAATTTTCATTTTCGGTTGTATGCATTTTATTTTGGATATTATAATATTTTTGATATACTAGATTTTTTTTTGAAAAAAACGGTATTAAATGATTTTTTTTTTTTTAAATATTTTTTTAGTTTTTTAGTTTTTAATAACCTTTTCAATAAAAATTAAATAACAATGTAAATTAATTGTAATATTTACAACAAAATTACATCAAATGCAGCTGTAAAGTTGACGTAAACATTACATTGACAGTCGACGTGAATTCGTGTAATGTTTATATCCTCATAACAATTATTTTATATCAAATTTTTATGAGAGTATAACGATGAATAATTACAACGAATTTGCGACTAGCCACGTGGACGTAACTTTATATCTATTTTACAATGATTGTCGTTACGACGATTTACTGTCTATCGTATTTCATTGTAAATATTACGAAGATGAAAAGCAAATTATCGTTTAGTCGTCGTAATTAGAGAATAACAACGATCTAACAACGATATTTGTTGTCGTTATGCCCCTGTTTTCTTATAGTGCAAGTTCTAAGATTGCATAATATTTCTCTAGTAGATGGGTAATGAAGTGCTGAGGCACATTATAATGAATATGATTGGGTATGGATGGATCAATATAATTTGAATGACTCCTGGGATTGAAAAACAAAGACATTTGTATATCTTTTTGTATTCAGAACTGGAGCCGTTAATTTGAGCAATGAAATCAAAGCTACAACACACATATTTTCAATATTTTGGAACTGACTGCAAATATATTGTATTGATGCTTAAGGACCCGACAACATGGCCAATTTCTCCACAGAACTAGGGGAGGTAGCATTACTTCATAGACGATTTTCGAATTTCAAGATTCTCCACATACCAAAATAGCAGAATCGGATATCAGATGGTTACTTTTCATCGTAGTCTACATTTTGTTGGTTGTTCTATTCCATCCAGAGAGAAAAATCGGACATCAGATAGTTTAGTTAAGATTACTCATACTTTTCACTGTAATCTATATTTTGTTGGTGGTTGTTTTATTCCGGTATGGATTTTCCAACAACTTTTAGTTTGAGTAATAGAATATCATTTTTATGTCAAAAACAGATGACTAATCAAGTTTCTAGATTATTGAATTTATTTAAATTTAAATATATTATAATACAATTGTTTATTGTAATTGGCAATTGGTTTATTGGGATAAATAAAACAAATAGTTTGATGGATTTAACATATTTTAACCAAAATAAACTAGATAAAATTAAAATCTAATTTATAAATTATAATTTAAAATATATAAATATATAAAAAAAATCTAATTTATAAATTATAATTTAAAATATATAAATATATGAAATAAATGTATTCATTAGATAAAGATATAACATAAATAAACTATTTATTAAGCTTAATTTTAACTAAAAATTAAGCAAACCAAAAATCATTTAAAAAAAAAACTAAATAATAAACAATATATGTTTTTAGAGGTCAGTGAAAATCTAAAATATTACTGAATTCGGATTATTATTTTAAGTCATTATTTAGTTGTCATTAAATTCGTCTGTTGTCATTTTGATAGTTTGTATGAAAATATAGAAAATAAAAATTAGCCAGTTGTTCATTCTTTTCACACTTTTGGATCGGATTATGTCAAATCATATTATATAACAGTAGAGTTTTTACTCTTTTTTAAGCCTATTCACCTCAGTATAAATGGATCTCCCTTGAATATTTAGTTTAAAAATATATAAATATATGAAAAAATCTAATTTATAAATTATAATTTAAAATATATAAATATATGAAATAAATGTATTCATTAGATAAAGATATAACATAAATAAACTATTTATTAAGCTTAATTTTAACTAAAAATTAAGCAAACCAAAAATCATTAAAAAAAAACTAAATAATAAACAATATATGTTTTTAGAGGTCAGAGAAAATCTAAAATATTACTGAATTCGGATTATTATTTTAAGTCATTATTTAGTTGTCATTAAATTCGTCTGTTGTCATTTTGATAGTTTGTATGAAAATATAGAAAATAAAAATTAGCCAGTTGTTCATTCTTTTCACACTTTTGGATCGGATTATGTCAAATCATATTATATAACAGTAGAGTTTTTACTCTTTTTAAAGCCTATTCACCTCAGTATAAATGGATCTCCTTTGAATATTTAGTTTAAAAAACACTTAATTAATTAGCACATAGAAGATACGACCCCGGGTTGTTCGAAGCAAGAAAAAATATCGTATCCACTAGAAAACAATAAATTCTTTGGTTAATTATACATATGTTAATATATATACCCATAGTCCCTGATTAATTTGTATTTCAATTGTATGATATTAACTTTTGCTAACATGCTGTTCAAAAAAAACTTTTGCTAACAATTAACTTTTGTTAGAACAAATAAATAAAGTATCATATATATATAATGAGAGAGTTTTCTCTCCCCTTAGGGTGTCCAACTCAGAATTTAGTAGGTCTTATTTTATAAAAGAAACTAATATATTATAAATAAAATGTGAGAGTACATATGTGATGTTGATTTCAATTTAATGGGCTCTTATTGAATTACATAAATGTCCATATGAGTTTCGTTTTAATCAGTTTCATAGCTTTAATTTGAGTTTTGTCACTTAAAAAAAAGAAGCAAAGACCCATATTACGATGCGTCGTCGTCTAAATATACTTATGATTTTCTTTATTGCCGTTGTCGAAGAAAATCTCCATTGTCTTTTCGTTTGCTCTTAATCTCCGTTAAACTCTAGGCCTCCCTTTCTTTAGTTTCATCATCATAAATGGTCTCGATTCGTAGCACCTATGTAAACTCTCTTATATATTCTTCATCTTTAACGTATCAAATCTACATCTATAAAAAGTTGACCGAACAAGATCAATGACATCAACTTAACTAAATCCGAATCTATCCTTTTTATGTATCTACCAAAGCACTCTTATAAATTTAAGTCCGTACAGCTAAAAACCCTCGCCACAATCCACTGCAGAAATATGTCGTTACAAAAATTCTTCCTTCTCAATTCCCGTCTTCCCATGGCTGATCTTCTTCTTGATTTTTGTCTCTGCTTCATACGTCAGCCTTAAAAATCTTTATCATGACTGATCGGTTGAACGTGTTGGGATTGCTTATATGTCGGGCTTATGTAGGAAACTTTTTTTTTTTGTTATCTATTTGACATCTATTTAAGCTTACTAGAGTAAGTTGTGACACATTGGTGTATTACATGTAAAAAGTAGTGTTTGCATGGTTGAAGAAAACATAGCATAACCTAAAGAAGTAAGGTATTTATTTATTTTTGAGTCAATATTTTTTTATCTATGTTTCTATAAATTCATTGTTAATCTTTCTATTTTCTTTCAGAAACGTATGAATCTTGTGAAGAAAAAGCTGAGATGTTGCTTTGGAGGTATATCATTTTACTAAAATCTTATTTCGCTAATGGTTTACTGGTTTATAATAGAGACCATACTTCATATAATGGTTTTTTAGACGATGAGTAAGAAAAAGTTATAGAGATATAAGCAATCATGGAGTCTAAAGGAAAAGTAGAAATATACGTGTCTACCCACGAGAAAAACGTGAACATAAAAAACATATTGTTTATTTCAAAAGAGAAGAAAAAAAGCATCAACAAGTTCATGTATAGTATAACTTATATTTTTTATTTCTTGTGTTTAGTATCCCATTAAGATTCTAAACTACCTAAATATACTAAGTGTCAAGATAATAATCATTGGGTATATGTCAGATCAAGAAGTGAAGATTACACATTCAAACACATGAGCAAAAATCAGTATGAAAAAAAATTTTGATCCGAAATTGACATATAGAATATATATATATATATATATATATATATAATATTAGATTCATGAATTTTGTTTTCAAGTCGAATCTTCAAAAAAATGATGTGACTTCATGATTTTATTTATATATTATCCATTAAATAAAAGAGAATCAAGTACATGCACCCCCAATAGATACCAGAGACGTTCCCGAAAAACACACTGGCGGCAAGATCATCTACACATTTTCACTTCGCAACTTATAGACTCAATGACAATAGATCAATATATTGTCTGCTTATCGCAAAAACAATAATTCGTTTAAAGACCACTTCAGCCCAAATACTGAAATTGTCAACCAAACTATTTTATACTTATTTTTACATTTCTACATGTCTTTATATTGTTTTAAAAGTTCGATAACAGCAACAATTTACTAATAAACTAAAATTACATATAAAAATAAGATAAGAATAATAAACATTACACACAATTTACACTATTAAATTGTAAAAAATATTCATGAACAAATTTACCATAAATCTTCGTCTCACCAAAAAATGATACAAACATATTAAAATTCATAGGAAAAAACTACTTCATAGGACACCATCTCAACATCTTCAATTAAATTTCTATAATGTCATCAATAAATAAAAAAATAAACAAAAAATCTCAGAGAGACAACAAATCAACACCATAATTATAAAAAACACAATATTAAAACATTTCAGTTTTTCATAACGTGACAACAAATACATACACAAATCATCATAAACTTCAACTTTGTTACAATCAAAATTTGGAAAAAAACAATAATCAAACTAATACACAAACTTTACAATTACGGTAACACTAACAAATATAACAATGAAATAAAAATTATGTTCATAATTCCGTGCTTACGCGGAAGCTCCGCCCCTAGTTTGGGTAATAATCGAGTTGGGTAAATCACAATTTCTAAAATTTGATATCAAATGACTGAAATAGATTTTGTAGACTTCATTGCAAATATAGAATTAATTTTGAAATTGACAGCTTGTATAGGGCCGGGGGTAATGAATTCAATAGTTTATTAGAAAATAATGTGGATCACAAAACTTAGGAGAGGATAATGAAGCCAATGAATTCAATAGTTTATTAGAAAATAATGTGGATCACAAAACTTAGGAGAGGATAATGAAGCCAATCCTCTTTCCACTGAAATATCCAAGTACCTCCCGCCATTCTTGACACCATGACATCAGATGAACACAGATGAAATATCCAATTTTTTAAAATAATCAGTTATTTAATATGATTGAATCAGTAGTCATTCCAATATTTGATATTCCGAATATTTGATATTCTAAATATTTTTAAAATTAATTGAATATATAAATCAATATATAAAGAAAATATTCAAAATAATAGAAAATAAAAATATTTATTACAAAAATAAAATTTAATTTTAAATTTTAAATTAATATAATAAATTTAATATATGTATATATACATATAAGGAATCAAATTTAAAATTTGTTGAAAAATATTAGTATTTATGATTTTCTTCGTTTTTATAGATATTGTATATTAATATTTGATTTGATTTGTAGAGTTACGAATATATATATATTCGATACAAAATAAAATAAATAACGAATCAAATCAAAATTTACAAATATTTTATCCAACACTATCTAACATCAAAGCTTAAAATCTCTAACATTACTTTGTTTTTCTATAAACGCTAAATATAGTCAAATATAAGGGAATGAACAATAATGTGCCAAATATAAAGTATCATTGTTTTTTACTCTATTTTTAGAGTGAAATTTTCTCTTTACAAAAGGACTATTCACTTTTATATGTCTTCATTTTTCACCAAAATAAAATAGCAAAGTATAAATTTACACATTTAATAAAATGTTTAGTATATTGTTTGTTTATAATTATATATTATAATTAAATCTAAATTTTAAAATAATCACTTAGTTATAAATAGTATACTTGTGGTTGTATATTGTTATAAAATAAAATGGGTAAATTTTAATATTTTAAATGTTAAATATTGTATAATCAATAAATTAGAAAATGAATATATTTGGAATATTCTCTTTCAGTGCAGCAAGTAGAAATAACCTTTGGAGCAAAACCCCTCTTCTATTTTTAATGTAGAAAATAGAGGTAATTATTGGAAATGATCTTATAAAGTAAAAAATGAGTTATTCTAAATCACTACATAATTGTTCTACTGTTATAGAAACAATGCACATACATAATATTTTTGAAAAAAAAAATATTATTACATTAATTTTTAGTTAATTAGTTTTGTTCGATTTTAAAAAATATAAATAATTATTTGTAATTGAGATTCTATTTAATTTATAAATTTTTAATCTACATTGGCATTTAATATAAATACATTAAAAATTGTATAATAACTCGTATACATTTTTTATTGTTGTATTATAATGATCAATAGATATTCATCATTTTTTTATTGATAATATATATGATATTATTTAAATGAATGATATAGTGATTTAAAAGCAATAGTATATATTTTAAAAATATCTTTTTGTAAAAGTAGATAAAAATTTTGGATATATAAAACATAAGTAATTTGCCTAGAAATTTTGTCTGCAAACTAAAAAAAATAATATAAAAATTATTTACATATGTTTATCAATATTTTATTATTTTATATCTTAAACATAAATTATATTATTATGTATATATTATATTTAATAAAATCATAAACATGAATGGCATACAAAATAATTTATTCATTAAAATTAAATATAATAAAAAATACATTCATACCATTTACAATTCTCATTCGAAAAATTAAAAATATATAAATTTTTATAAACAAATAAATATGTTTAGTTGTTTTGTCATTAATTTTTTTAATTTATAAGTTTATAATAAATCACATCTAATATTTAAATTCTTTCTTATGTTTTATAATTATGGTAATGATTATATGCTTATTACTTTATATTTTTATTTCTAAAACTGAATTACATTATAATCAATTTTATGTCATGTTGTAATTAAGAAAGATCCTTGTTATATTATTCGTTAGACATGCTATCATTTTTTAGAATCATCAATAGTATTAAAACATAATTATTCTTGATTTATACTCTTAATAAAAATTACAATTTTAACAAGAATACCTTTACTCTTACAAAGGATTAATAAAATTCATTAATGGTATTTAAGTATTTTGATTTTGGACATACATATATATACAAATGGATCAATAAATAATTGACCTACACATACTTATAAGATATGCTAAATTTATTTAATAAAATTATTCTAAGTTTAAATATTTAACCTACATATATTATGAAATTATATAAATTAACAAACATAATGACATCAAAATATTATTTAGAGAAATTCACTTAGATAGCCCCTTTTAGGTTGTTTGTCACAAAAATAGCTTTTAAGGAAGAAAATGACCAAAATGTTTTTTTTAGAAGCTAAAAAATTCATTTATATGCATTTATACCCTTAGGGTTAACTAATTTGGACTTTAGGGTTTAGAGTAAAGGGGTGAGTTTGGGGTTAGGGTTTCATATTTCAAAAAAAAAATAAAAAAAAAAATCAAAATTTCAAAAAAGAAAAAGTCTATTTTGGTCATTTTATTTTTTGAGGGCTATTTTTGTGACAAAAACTTAAAAAGGGCTATTTAAGAGAATTGCCCTATTATTTAATTAAATTTATATATTATAAAATTAAATTTTAATTCTAAAATAAAAATAAAAATACAAACTATTATTAATACTAAAAATAAACTAATATTGTCATATCAATAAGTTTTTTATATTATTATTTTTTATTTGGATAACATAATAAAATTTTATCAAATTTGAAGTATATGACTAATTTAATCAATTTTGTTTTGAAAATATTAATAGATATTTTATGTTTTTATCGGATCAAATGATATCATATCACATGTTAATAATAAGTTTATTGAGGTTTTACCGGATTCTTATAAGATTTTCATTAACGGTTTTATTCTTTAAATCCGAACTGGATTATATAAAAGATACAAATCTACCGGTTCAACCACTGTTCTGAGTCGAATATGAAAATACTTCTTAAAACTCAAATATTATTTTCAAATAAACTTTTAAATTATTTATTATCTAATAAAAATTATAGTTTCATGTAAATTTTATCAAAATGGTTCTAAAAATATATGCACTTTCAAAGGTAGAAATTGCTTCTAAATCGAGTAGAAAAAAAATATTGTAGATTGATGGTTAAAACTATGATACAAATATATGATAAGAAAAACTCATTTTCAGTCTAAAATTGATAATTAATATAATTACTATATTTCAATAATGAGAACATATTGTTGTTTAATATATCATACATATTATCTTTAAATCTATTGTGAACAAATACTATATTTTGAATAGAAAAAAAATGATAAAACATAAAAGTTTAATTTTTATGATTTGAAACAAAAACAATGGTAATTAGTAGATTAAAATTGTATCAATAGATAAAAACAAATCCATATTTTTTAAACACCAATGAAAGTTTAGTTATATTGATAACATATGTACAATTTACCAATTGTATCGAGGCGAGGATATACTAAATAGCAACATAATAGCCATCGTGAAACATCATTAATTTAGTTTATGTCATTGGAGATCTGGATAATTTAAAGCATTTTAAGAAAGTTTGTAAAGCCTAAATATAATTGTCCTTGAAAATTATGGTCGTCATGCAGTCAGCAGGGTTTTTTTTTCTTCTTTTTTTGCATTCACTGAGTTACTAACATAGGTATGCTAATTTTAGTTGCCGAGTCATACATTTGTGGACACACTGGACTATAACAGTGTTTTGTTTTGCACAATAACAAGTCAAATAAGAATTTCTTATTATTATACTAGTGGTATGACGAAATTTTTATATTTATTTAATTTATTAGTTTATATTTGGTTATATTTATAGCATATTATGTTATTTGATGTATTACTTATTTTGTAACATTGTAATATTTTAATATTATTTTTGCTGTTTTTTCTTTAATGAAAACATAATTTTATATTCGTGTGTGTTTTTTAACTTTCCTATATGATGCAATTAAAATATTATAATGTTTTTTCTTTAATGAAAACACAATTTTATATTTGTGTGTGTTTTATAATTTTTCTATATGATGCAATTAAAATATTATAATGTTTTGATTTATTTATTTCTTTTCTATTTAACTTGTATTTTCAATGGTTCCACTTCATGGAGTTTTCTACTGTATCATTCTTATTAGGCATGAAAAAAATAGGAACCAAAAAACTGAATCCGAACTGAACTAAAATACCCAAAATCAGAATTAGATTGAAACTTTTAAATACCCAAATGATTCTTATATTTATATATACAAAATAATTAAATCAAATCGGAACTGAACTGAGAATTGAACATGAATCCAAATATATAAAATTATTAATTATATATACATATAAAATAACTAAATATATATTTATAATTTTAAAATCTATTAAAATATCTTAAGATATTCTAAAATACTAAATTATTATAAAGTATTCTAACTATCCAAAAGTATTCAAAATTATATGGATGTCTTTATCCAAAATATCCAGAATTTTATATGAAACATTCTAGTTATTTAATATATTATTCAAAATATCTTATATTTAGCCTAAAATACCCAAATTATCTGAAATAACTGAACAAAAATCAGAACCAAATAAAAACCAAATTTTTGGGTATTTTCTGGTTAATAGTTTTATTATTCAAACTGAATCGAACTCGAAACTACTTGAACCGAAAATATTAAAGTAGTAAATGAATTGTTTATCTATCTATTTAATTTACCCTTTTTTTTTTTTTTTGTAACATCTATTTAATTTACCCAATATTTGAAATACCCGAACAAAACAGAACTGATACCAAAAATGCCCATATCTAGTTACTATTTTGTCATATACAATTTATATATTATATAAATTTTATTTTAGACCGCATATATCTTTATTCTTGGAATACATAAAATTAGATTTTTTCTATTATTCGACTTGGTACAATATCTGTTTATATTACAAATATAAAATTTATTTGTTTGTAGGAATAGTATTTGATATAACTATTTTTAGGTTGCGATGACACTTAATTTTTGTATTTAATTTAAATTTGGCCAAATAAGATATCGTCTTATTTAAATTTTATTTTCTATTTTTCAAAAATGATTGGTCATTTAAAAAAAAACTATTTTCTCTCTACAATAATTTTTCTTTGTTGGTTTTTGGTTTGTTTGGAAATTTTTTTTATCTTGTTTCAAAATTTGGAGATTTGATATTCAATATTTGATTTTTGCTATAGGAAGATATTTTGTTTGTATAAGTTTTCAATCTAGTTCTTAAAAAAAAACAAGTTGTTTTGATTCCTTAAATATTTCCTTAGGTATGTTCTTTTTTATTCTTGAAGTTTATATCCTAATGGTGATTTGTATTATATGTTCTTAATTAGATTACTATTTGTTGATGTTTTGCATTTTCTTTCACAAATGAATTTTGTTACAGGATGTGTTTGTGCCATTTTGTTACTTAAACCATTTCCAGTAGTTTACTCTATTTTAATTCTTCAAAGAATTTCTTATAATATAGTTAAATTTTACTTCAAAGTTACTTAATTTTATAGTAGAAAATAGAGCGATGAACAAAAATAAATAGTTTTTTTTTATATTGATTAAAATTATTTTTACTCTATTATTTAATAAAAGATAAAATGAGGTTAGATTATTTTTATTCTAAACTCTAATTTAGAGTGAAAATATAGTGAGATTAGAAATACTCTTATTATATTTTCTAATTTCTTAGATGACGTGTTTGTTTTTATAGTAGTTCTTTGAAAAATTCCCTTAGATAACTTTTTTAGTTTGTTCTTCATAAAAATAGTTTTTAAGGAAGAAAATGACCAAAATAGTTTTTTAGAAGCTAATTTTTTTATTAATATGCATTTATATCCCTAGGGTTAACTATTTTAGACTTTGGGGTTTAGAGTAAAGGGGTGGGTTTGGGGATAGGATTTCAAATTTCAAAAAAAAATTTGAAAAAATTGAAAATTTCAAAAAAAAAAATGCTATTTTGGTCATTTTATTTTTCTAGGGCTATTTTGTGACAAAAACTTAAAAAAAGCTATTTAAGAGAATTGTCCTAGTTCTTTTACTGTTACATTTGGTGCATAAACTTTATATTGTATTTATCTTAATTAATGAGAAATTCCCTTGGATAGCCCCCTTTAGTTTGTTTGTCACAAAAATAGTTTTTATGGAAGAAAATGACCAAAATGTTTTTTTTAGAAGCTAAAAAAATCATTTATATGCATTTATACCCCTAGGGTTAACTAATTTGCACTTTAGGGTTTAGAGTTAAGGGGTGGGTTTGGGGTTAGGGTTTCAAATTTCAAAAAAAAAATTAAAAAAAATCAAAATTTCAAAAAAAAAAAAGTCTATTTTGGTCATTTTATTTTTTTAGGGCTATTTTTGTGACAAAAACTTAAAAAGGGCTATTTAAGAGAATTGCCCTTAATTAATTGACATCAGACTTTTGTTTATTGAATTGTGGTTTGTTTTAGTGAATTTTCAGGGGTCTTATAAGGTTAAGTGGAAGTCTGTGTTATTGCTCTTAGTTAAAATTGAATTTTTATTTGAGTTTTCATTTTGGGTAGTATAATGGTAAGGGGTTTTAGTTTGAAATTACGTCGTTTGATCTTTTGGTTTTTCGTTTATTTTTGGACCCTAATTTTTTAAGAAAAGACAAATCCGTTTTATTAATTTAGTGTTACATTCTTATTTTTTCTTCTCTTCACCTTTTTAGTATTCTGATCACATTTATATGAATCATGTCTTGTGTTTGTTACTGAACGTGCTATACATATACATATTCTCTATTTTCTTCATTGATAACGTACAAGGAATTTTCTTGTGCCATACACATAAATAATAATTTTAAATGATAATATTTATATCATTTTATTTTAGAAAATTTAATTTATATTATGATATTTTTATTTTAATATTTTAAATTCATTTGGAAAAATGTGCAATCATAACTATTTTTATAATTTAGTTTTATATGTTTTGGTTTATTTGTTTTAATTTTATTTTAATAATTAGAATTATATTTTATATAAATATGATTTTTATTTATTTTACATTATATTTATTGATTAATTATTATATATTATACTCTAATTTAAATTATGTCTCTATTTAACTGTATAAATTTTAATAAATTTTGAATTTATGTTTAAGTGTATAGTTAAAATACGTTAAACTAATAAAATTTAATTTGTTAATTAATCTAACCATTATATAAATTAATTTAAAATTAAGATTTAATTATATTTAGTTTATTTAATATATATATATATTAATGGTGATACATGAATTATTAGTTATTAATATATTTCAAAAGTTTTGCCAAAAATAAACTCTTATACATAAATGGTAGCTTTTAAATAATTATATAAAGTTATTAATCATTACCATATTTAAAAATTCTTATCAAAAATATGAAATTGTAAAAATTATTAGTTATTACCATATTGAGAAAATTTGTCAAAATATATTTTTTTAAGAAAAACTGTACATATCATAATTAAGTGTATGCCATATCATCATTTTTCAAATGATTGCTTTTTTGCAAATGGGCCTTTAGTTAAGTGATTAATTTTGAGCCAAAAATATATCGTGTTGGAGATAAAATTTAAGATACTTAGGACTCAAATCATACTAATATTATTTGAGATATGTTTAGGAAATAGGTTTCCTAATGAGTTTAGGAACTTAATTTGATATATAAGAAGATGGTGAATTGTGCTATGAACTAATGAGTTTTGTGATTAAGATTGTGAGTGTTTAAGTTTTGAGATATTTTCTTAAGCTAATAAGAGAGTTTTTCTTATTGATCTTAAGTTCATATATATATATATATATATATATATATATATATATATATATATATATTGTAATTAAAACAATATTTGGTATCAAAGCCAAACATGAGTGATATCATAACGAGTACTGGTGCAAATCAAACCAGGAGAATAAAAGATGGAGGATCCTCTTCGATAAATTGTCCAATGCTTACATCATCGAACACACGGTTTGGTCAATCCGAATGAAGATTTTGCTTAAAGTTCATAATGTGTGGGAGGTAATTGAAACTGGAACAGAGGAGATGGAAAAGAATGACATAGCCATAGCTTTGATTTTCCAATCAATACCATAAGCAGTTGTTCTTCAAGTGGGAGATATCGATAATGCAAAGATAATGACATAGCCATAGCTTTGATTATGGGAAGCTATCAAAGCACGACACATGGGGGAAGATAGAGTAAAGGAAGCACGTTTACAGACGCTCATGGCCGAATTCGAACGTCTCAAGATGAAGGAAGCATACACAATTGAAAACTTTGTTGGTAAACTATCAGAAATCGCATCCAAAACAGCAGAGCTAGGAGAAAATATCGATGAAACAAAGTTAGTCAAAAAGTTCTTGCATAGTCTTTCCCGGAAGAAATACATACATATAGTAGCTTCATTGGAAAAAGTATTGGATCTTAAAACCACGAGCTTCCAGGATATCATAGGTCGTTTGAAGACATATGAGGAAAGAGTTCGAGAAGAAGGAGAAGAGATTCCAGATAACCAAAGATCGTTGATGTACGTTAACACAGAAGCTCAAGGTTTTCGCACACAACAAGGATATAATGGAGACTATAGAAGCAGAGGACGGNGGAAAGAGTTCGAGAAGAAGGAGAAGAGATTCCAGATAACCAAAGATCGTTGATGTACGTTAACACAGAAGCTCAAGGTTTTCGCACACAACAAGGATATAATGGAGACTATAGAAGCAGAGGACGGGGGGGGGGGGGGCGATTTTATGGAAGAGGACGAGGTCGTGGAAGACCCTACCGAGAGTTTGATATGTCAATAATCACATGTTATCGGTGTGATAAGAACATACATTTTGCGTCTGAATGTCCAGACCGTCTACTTAAATTACAAAAAGCAAGTGAGACTAAGGAAGAAGATACACATGAAGCGTATGGACTATTGATGCATGAGGTGGTTTATCTCAATGAGAATAATGTAAGACCAAAGGAGTTTGAATCGGGAATGGATGGTGATAAGATATGGTACTTAGATAATGGTGCTAGCAACCATATGACGGGAAACAAATCCTACTTCAAGTCACTCAATGAGACTATCACGGGAAAGGTATGTTTTGGTGACGACTCACGAATTGACATCAAAGGCAAGGGTTCCATTTTGTTCATAAGTCAAGACAAGGAAAAAAGGTTCTTGCAGATGTGTATTACATACCTGACTTAAAGAGTAATATCATCAGTCTTGGGAAAGCAACTGAAGTCGGGTGTGATGTAAGAATGAAAGGAGATCATCTTATACTTCATGACAGTAATGGCAAACTCATAATAAGCGCAAGAAGGTCCAAAAATCGACTATACAAGGTGCTCATGGAGATAGTAGAAGTAGAATGCTTGCAGTCAATGGTACAAAATGTATCAGCAAAGTGGCATGCTCGCCTTGGTCACATTGGAGTCGAGTCGATAAAACTCATGATCCTCAAAGAACTGGTACTAGGGATACCTAAAATTGATGTTGAGAAGGAGATATGTGAAACATGCTTGCGTGGGAAACAAACAAGACAATCCTTCCCCAGTCCACCTCATATAGAGCCAAAAAATTGCTAGATCTTGTCCATGGAGACTTGTGCGGGCCTATAACACCATCAACTACAGGACGAAACAAGTTCATATTTGTTGTCATAGATGATCATTCTCGCTACATGTGGACTATTCTTTTGAAAGAAAAAGGAGAAGCGTTTGAGAAGTTTAGAAGATTCAAATCAATCGTAGAAAAGGAGGCAAGAACAATTATCAAATACTCAGAGCCGACAGAGGTGGCGAGTTCACATCAATGGAGTTTAAAGATTTTTGCAAAAAAATCGGGAATTCAGAGACATCTAACTGCTCCATATACGCCTCAACAAAACGGCGTGGTAGAGAGACGTAACCGAACCTTTCTTGAGATGACTAGAAGCATTTTCAAGCACATGAGCAACCCAACTACCTTTGGGGTGAAGCCGTGAGAGATGCTTGTTATCTCATAAACCAAGTCGCAACAAGAACTTTGAATGACCTAACTCCATATGAAGCTTTGAAGGGAAGAAAGCCGATTGTTAAGCATCTGAAAGTCTACGGTTGTCTTGGATATGTCAAAGTTGAGGTGCCACACCTTCGAAAGCTAGACGACAGGTCAAGAACCTCTGGTGCATCTTGGGACTGAGCCAGGGTCAAAAGCGTATAGAATGCTCGACCCAACTACAAGGAAGATAATAGTGAGCAAATACATTATCTTTGATGAAAATAAAAGCTGGAAGTGGAATAATATTGACAGTGATCAAAGCATTGAACCAGGAAGGTTCAAAATTGCCATTGGAGTATTCAGAAATCAAGGAGTAAGTGACGAACAAAAACGAGCAGACACTGAAAATGACACCAACGACACAGAGGAGCAAGTGAATCATGAGGAAGATGAGACACTGATAGAATTGCCTCGGGACAACAATGAACAAGGAACACTCCGACGATCATCAAGAGTAAGTAAACGACCTAGTTATTTAGAGGATTACATATACCTAGCTGAAGAAGAAGGAGAACGCGTATTACTACTCTTGAATGAAGAACCATGAGATTTCAGTGAAGCAATAGAACAAAAGGTATGGAGAGGTGCGTGTGAGGATGAGATTACTTCTATAATAATAAAAAATAAGACTTGGGATCTAGTGAAACTACCCGAGGGAGCCAAGGCAATAGGTCTGAAATGGATTTTTAAAATCAAGAGAAATTCAGATGAGAGCATAAACAAGTATAAATTACTGTTAGTGGCAAAAGGTTATATCCAAAGGCACATCATTGATTTTGAAGAGGTCTTCGCTCCAGTAGCACGAATTGAGACCGTACGCTTCATAATTGCACTTGCAGCATCCAACGGGTGGGAGATTCACCACCTTGATGTGAAGACGGCCTTCCTCCACGACGACCTAAAAGAAACCGTTTATGTAAGCCAATCGGAGGGGTTCAAGGTCAAAGGAAGCGAAGATAAGGTATATACGCTGAATAAGGCCCTGTATGGACTAAGACAAGCTCCAAGAGCATGGAATGAGAAACTAAACAAGGTTCTGGAGCAACTACAGTTAGCCAAGTGCTCCAAAGAGCCTTCCTTGTACCGCAAGAAAGCAAACAAGCATCTCCTTCTTATCGCAGTCTATGTAGATGACCTGCTAGTTTGTAGTTCAAGCTCGAGCATGATCAATGACTTTAAAAGGGAGATGTCAGCCACTTTGAGATGAGTGATCTCGGTTTACTTACTTATTACCTAGGCATTGAAGTTTCACAGTCGTATGAAAGGATAACATTGAAGCAAGAGAGATATGCAAGAAAGATTTTGATAGAAACTGGAATGGAAGAGTGCAATATAATACATGCTCCAATGGAGTTTGGTTTGAAGTTATCCAAATCCGCCGAAGAGCAGAGTGTTGACGAGAAGGAGTACAGACACAAGATCGGATGTCTACGGTATCTTTCACACGCGGACTGATCTATCTTACAACGTCAGGTTGCTAAGCAGATACATGCACAAACCCAAGACGTCCCATGCTGCTGCGCTTAAACAGGTTTTACGATATCTAAAGGGCACTATGTCACTTGGTCTCGTGTTCAAAAGAGTCGACAAATCAAAACTTGTAGGATACAACGATTCAAGTCATAACATTGATGAGGATGACAGAAGAAGTACTACAGGTCACATATTCTACTTAAATGATTGTCCAATATCATGTTGCTCTCAAAAACAAGAGACAATAACTCTTTCTTCCTATGAGGCAAAATTTATGGTCGCGACCGAAGTTGCTAAGCAAGCCATATGGCTCCAAAAACTACTTGAAGAAGACACCGAGAAAGAATGTCAAAAGGTAGTGATCCGGATAGATAATAAATTGGTGATTGCTCTTACTAAGAATCTTGTGTTTCACGGACAAAGTAAGCATATATACAAACGTTATCACTTCATCTGTGAATGCGTTGAAAAGAAGCTAGTAGATGTACAACACATTTCAGGAGACGAACAAAAAGCTGATATCCTAACTAAGGCGCTTGGAAGAATCAAGTTCAAGGAAATGAGAGAGCTTATTGGAATTCAAGATTTAGCCAAAGTTAACTTCAATTTTCAAAGGGAGGATGTTGGAGATAAACTTGAAGATAACTTAGGACTCAAATCATACTAATCCTATTTGAGATATGTTTAGGAAATAGGTTTCCTAATGAGTTTAGGAACTTAATTTGATATATAAGAAGATGGTGAGTTGTACCATGAACTTATGAGTTTGTGATTAAGATTGTGAATGCTTAAGTTTTGAGATATTTTCTGGAACTAATAAGAGAATTATTCTTATTGATTTTTGAATTCATATATATATATATATATATATATATATATTGTGATTAAAACAATATATCGGACTTTAGAAATATATGTGGTCACTTGTAGAAAGACAAATCACATGGAAAATGTAAAAAGAAAAAGAAAAAGTCGGAGGAACTAGTGTGAAAGAAGGCTGACGTATATGCGGTGCAGTGTTTGCTGACATGGAAAAAGAGAAATATATTTATATATAGATTTGTGTAATAAAAAAAAACGAATTTGCATTAGATAACCATAGAAAATTTTTTTAATTAGGTGAATGGCTGTGGTACTATACATTTTTCATAAATACACCTTTACCCCTATTACAGTTCTCAGTTAGGCGTATATAGACTACACAACTCCTTTCTTTCGTGCTTCTGATCTAATGATAAACTATGAAAGAAATTAAGGCAAATTTAAAGAGGTTTTGACAATTGACTTTAGTTGGAATGCCTTAACCAAAAGAAACAGTTCAATAGCAAATTAGGGTCGCATATTATCGCATATTGTTAATACATCTTTATTGGATCTTTCATTGTCATTTCGACAATTTCACTTTCACCTAACATTTGCTACATATCGCTCTAATTTCATTGGTGATGATAGTTTATAAAATACCGTTCTAATTTGAATATAAAGTTTTTTTGTACTTTTCTTTTAATAATAGAGAGATTTATTTGAATTTGAAGCACTATTAGCCATTCAACTCTTAAATACTACCTTTTTCCATACCAAATCTCTAACACAACAATCTCCCTCTTTGTTCCATCACCTCCAGTGGCAAAACGAGAGAGAGAGAGGAAGGGGTGGACATGCACCCATTGTTTTTTTGTAATTACTAAATTTTATAAGGCAAAGTTATATAAACTGGCTAGGTAATTATGAAAATTCCTTTTAGTGCATCCACTAACTAATGAAAACTAGTTTATTCCCCCACTATATATAGTTAGCTTCTAGATTCGCCCCTGATCTCCTCCCACGAAAATTCCGATTTTGAAAACTAGTTTACCTCCCCGATCTTCCTCCACTCGAGCTCCCTTCAGTAATCTGAGTCTAATCGATTTGGATCTTGCTCTTGCTCGCACGCTCCAAGAACTGGTGTGGCTCTTTCTTTTAGTATCTCTCTGTTTCAGATTTTTCTGCGTTTCTAAGTTATTCAGATGATCTTAGGGCTTTTTTCATATTCGATTGTTGAATTGTTGCTCAGGAGCGGGCGTATATCATGCTTAAAATGAACGCTGGATATGGCGATAAGCTTCCTGATTACGAGAGCTATGGTTGGGTAATAAAATGATTGTATCCAACTCAATCGCTGATTACATGCGGTTCAAGCGCCGCTCCGACACCGACAACAACGGCTCTAGCGAGTTGTAGACAACGATCATCAGCTACAAGAAACGTTTCTCTTGGATTCTCCTCAAACCTTTTCTTGCAGGTTTCCACATAAAATCGGAGCAAAGTAACATACTTTCGATGTGTTGCAGATAGATTTGGTCTCAACGATTCATATTGCAGATAAAGAGTGAGCCTTTCTTCTATCTCCCTCTCTTAATTTTTTTCTGTTATGTAGCATTTGGTTGAATATAAATAGTTGAAATTGTGTTGCCACTAATGAAGTTAATGTTCATTGGAAAACAGAAGAAACCCAATTGCTGCCAAGAGGATCAAAGCTTCAGGTTCAAGAGGCTTCAGTATTCTCGGCTTCATCCAGAGGCAGATGGCAAGGGTTCTAACGCTTGATTTTCAGCTAGCCTGTCATGATTTTGCGAAGCTAAGAATTGGTACCATGCTGATCTCGATTTCGAGACAGGTTTGTTTCCAAAGAACTATCTTGAAAAGCCCACCAGTCTTTTCTTGATTAGAACTGGTAGACTGGTGGTACCATTTGGGTAAATGAAAAGCTTTGGTGCTGTTTCATATGTGGTACAAAAGGAGAAAGGGGAAAGCTTCTACTCATTTGCCAGGGACATGAAAGCAATGATACAGCCACCTTTGGTAACTGAAGGCCTTGATACTTGGAGGTCAAAGCGTCATTGCTATATTATTCTAAACTTCTACGAATTACCTTTTATGTATCCAAATAAAGTATTAAAAAAAAATTGACAAACAATTTAATACAAATAGTTTAGTCAGTCATATATAAGCATTATTATTTAAAAACTGGATACAAAATTAGATATCTGGATATCCATTTAGTATATGATGCAATGTAGAATTACGTTATTCGATTTATGCTACAATATAATTCTACTACTCATTAATTTAGTAGCTAAAACTAAAAATGACACATAATCTAAAAGTAATCATTTTAGTTGTTTTATAAAGCTTGTTACAGTCATGAGAAAGCATTTGTTTAGATATATGTATGTATCAGTTTGCACCGATATATAATTTCAATTGAAGCCTGTACTTAATTCAGTAAACCGGATATACAGTTTATATTTATTGTATTCATATTCTATAGATATAGTTCGTAATTGTGTTAGATCAGGTGTTGAAAGCAATTTTGAATCACACATAATTTACAACTGACAAAGCTATCTCACTCATCTTTTCTTCCAATAGATAATATTACTTAAAAATATATATTAAAATGATATTCTCTCTGTTTTATAATAAATAATAAATGTCGTTTTAACTTTTTACACACAGATTAAGAAAACATTTAATTTTGCATATTTTCTATAGAAAAACATCATTACCCATACACCTAATCATATTTCAACCAATAGAAAATTAAACTGGAAAAGAAAATCAATAAATTATGCATTAAAATCTTAAAACGACACTTATTTTGTAACAAATTTTTTTCTCTAAAACGACACTCTTTGCGAAACGGAGAGAGTATCTGGTTATTGAAATAAATAATATATTTCAAATTTAAAATATTGTTATAGAAGACAATTAAAAAATATATTTAAATTTTTTAACACATAATCCAAAAATGGTTATTGACTAAGTTATCCAGATATCATTGTCATATATAATACTATGTTAAAATAATTTTAAAGGTAGTTTACACATTAAAATATTTCATGGAATACAAGAAAATTTCAATTTTTTGCAAACATATGGGTTAACCTAAATACCTAATCATATCCGAATAACTTTTCTATTTATTTAATTATAACCAACAACAATCACTAGTTATCTAAGTAATATACGGTGGTAACTAGATGCTTCGCCATTTTGTTGTTTCTTTTGAACAGGTTGGCCCAGAATATTAATAACTGACTGTGGTTGTACGGAGAAGATGAACAAAAGTTACGTGAGGATGACAATTGTTTTTTTCTTTTCGACAGTCCTTTTTGGTCTATTTTTCTAGTTTTATGAGGCTACATCTTTATTTACTTTTGCTTACTTCAAAGACATAATATCTGCATACTATCTCCATTTATTGTGTATCTGAAATACTTTAAAAATACCAGTTTTACTTATAGGTAATTGAATCCAAATCTCGACTAGTTTCAAAGATCGTGTTGGCTATTACAAGTTTAGCTGGATTAACTTTGTAGTATTCAGTAAAGATTCACTAATTCATATTATCTCATCTTTTATAATAACTTAAATTGGTTGCATAATGTATGATCCAGTTCATACGTATTCACTTTACAAATATATATAATTATTTTCTGGTTATAACCGTTATAATCTGGATTATCGGCAGATTGTCCATTTTATTTTTTCAAATGATCCGGTTTATTTTTTAGAAAAGTAAAAATATCTGGTTTATTTTTTAGAAAAGTAAAAATATCTGGTTTATTTTTCTAAATGATACATTTAGATTTCTGCAAAAAAAAAATCTCGCAATGTATAAGTGGTTAAATACATTGGTTCATATATAAATATCTGGTTAAAAATACCATGATCCGTACATTAGTCGAGAGTCCCAGTAATCTGCAAGCCAATTCTTTCAGTTTGACATGTCTCTATATTATGGTATTAATTTAGTAGGAAGCTAATTCGGTTAACAATTTGCTTTGGTTTTTCATTTTTCTTTAATGGATGGCAAAATGGTAATTTTCAATATCATTTTCTTTTTTTGAGTCCATCAACTTTTCTTGTTCAAAAATGGTTATTTCTAATTTTTTCCAGATCTTTTGCTCGTTCCATCACGTTTATTTTTATCTTGATTTAGTTTCATTAAACAAGTTGAATTGAGTCACCGCGTTTCACTACAACTCGACGCCTTTCACTATAAAGCGGGCATAGCAACCATAACATCCACTGATTTTCTCCATCTTGCCACGGCCAAGCTTCGATAGTTACACAGCCAAGCCCCACTGGTTCCCTGTGTTACTAATTTGCTCCATCTTGTCACATCCAACATTTAAATCCTTATATTTTGACTTCAAAGCATTAATTGAATTCCTCAACAAATATCTACCCTGACAATTCTCTGACACAAAATCGCACGAGCTGATCTCTCTAGCTAGCTACAAAGCTGATTTTTGAAAACACTATCTTCAAACAGTGACCAATTTGGACATAACGTAATATCACCATCTTTCTATACTTGGTTTTCGCAAATAGATAAAAAAATATGCACACTTATGCAATTTTGACCCAGAATTTGTATATTACCTCATTAACCCTATAAAAAACTCTTTTCAGAATTTAAGAAATTCAAAAACTATTTGTCCACCTCAGAATCATCCTAATATATAAAAGGGATTGAAGGAAGGTTTTTAAGCTGTCCACGTAAGACTAGAAATTCAGACCAATTAGAGAGTGATGATTTTCCACGTCGTAAGAGCTTTGTTCGAAAATGATAAACACTAAAACTTTGTGTGGGCTAGTGATATTTCCTAATGGCCCATTCAAGCCCACTTCTCAAAATGGCTCACACACTTTGTCTCTCTGTTTCCTGCAAATCTCTATTACCACAATCCCTTCTTTATCAATCAATTATTTCCTTTACTCTTTTATTTATGGTTTCGTTTCAGCTCCCTATGTATATCCTCCAGATGTTGACTTCAACCTTTTCTTCCAGATGTTGTTTCATTAAACCAATATGTGTTTGTCTCAGGCAAATTGATATCTGATAACATTATCTTGGCACATTAAGCTATCCACAGTCTGAGGAATCATGATTATGCTTATAAGAACTTCATGGCAGCTAAGACAGATATGTCTACAGCTTCTGACAGAGTTAAATGGAACTATCTGCAAGCGCTTCTCCTTTCTCTTGGATTCCACAACTTATGGGTTAAATGGATCATGTCTTGTGTCAACACTGTGAAATGCTTGATTCTTATTAATCAACAATTTCATGGGTTTATCTCTTCAGAGCATGGCTTAAGACAAGGTGATCTTATTTCATATTTTATGTTTGTTCTTTGTGCTGAGGGTCTTTCTCACATTCTCAACCAAGCTGCAGACATAGGTTTCTTGAATGGTATTCAATTCACCATGGAAGGCCCAACAATCCATCACTTGTTTTTTTTTGCAAACGACAAATCTGTTTCTCTTCAGATCTGACCTTTCTAAGTGTCAAGTCTTTCAAGACATTTTACACAAGTATGGAGAATCTACATGCCAGGTTATTAACCTTGAAAATTTTCATCTCTTACCTTTGGTGATAACAACAACCTAGAATTAAAGGAGCATATTCAATCAAAGCTTGGCACTATTTCTGAAGGAGGTGTTAGAACTTACTTAGCCTTCCTGAAAATTTTAGTGAGTCTAAAGTGGAAATGTTAGCTTGTATTCAGGACAAGATGAAAGGCATGATGTCTAGTTGGTAGACTAAATTTCTTTCTCAAGTCGAAAAAGAGATCATTTTAAAATATGTTACCATGGCTATGACAATTCATGCTATGAATTGTTTCAGGCTCCCAAAGACAACCTGCAAAAACTTAACATCAGCTATGACTGCGTTATGGTGGATATCAACAGAAGACAAAATAAAAATCTATTGGCTTAGTTGAGATAAACTAAAAGCACTAGGAGGAATGGGTCTAAAAAACATTGAAACGTTCAATCAAGCTTTGTTGGCTAAACAAGTCTGGCCAATTCTTTTTGATCAATCATCTCTCCTTAGTGGTTTTATGAAGCGTAGATACTTCTCTGATGGTTTCTTCCTTTTAGCTATGTTCGGTGCAAGTCCCTCTTTTGCTTGGAGAAGCATTCTACATGGCAGAGTTCTTCTAGCTAAAGGTTTAAGACACATAGTATGTAATGGTCAGTCCCTCTCAGTTTGGTCAACTCCTTGGTTAGTAGATGGTGAAAGGATGTGTATACCACTCATGAAGAACATCCTGATTAATCTTAACCACATAATTAGTGATCTTTTTCTACTTAACTCTCACCTTTGAGACTTGGATAAGCTGGATGAATTGTTCTATAGGTAATACATTGAGATTATTCTTAAGATCAAATCGGTTACATCTTCTCCAAAATTTTATTGGTGGAATCACATTGTTTTTGGAGAATACTCAGTAATGTCTATATGCTGGTTCACAGAAAAAGATCCAATGGAGGATGCTCTTGTGGCAAGACAAACATTTCATCACTAACTGGTATAAAAGATTGCATATGGTCTCTTGATACTGCTCCAAAAATCAAAATATTTATTTAGAAGGTAGTTAGTGGAGCCATTCATGTTGCGGATCATCTCATTGAAAGGGGAATGAAGGTTGACACTCGCTGCCAGATATGTGGTTTGGAAGGTGAATCAATAAATTATGCCATCTTCTCTTGTACCGTTGCAAAACAATCATGAGCATCCTGGAACTTTCCTGCCTGGTAAATTGTTTGATTCTTCCTTTATCTATTCCAATATCTATTATGTTTTAAAGATGAGGAACAATCATAATATTGCTATTAACATCAGAAGAAGTGGCCCCTAGATTCTATGGTCAATTTGGGAAAACAGAAACTCCTTCCTCTTTGAAAGAAATCTCTCTTTGGGTCCAAATTTCACAAAATCAATTTATGAGGAAGTGGAGATCACTGGTTTCTAATAAGGCTATGGAAAAGCAGAAACAAACTATTGATTTAGAAAGGAAAAAGAGGACTATCTTACTTGGATTAAATGTGACACTGGTTTTGTTTGGGACAAAGCGTTTAATGAAGTGGAGCTTCCTGGATTCCTAACTAATCATTAAGGTAAGTGTTACTACATAGAAGAAAGTCGTCTATCAACATTTATAGCAAGACTGATGCTTTTTTGGAAGATGGAGCTGTGCTATTTATATTCCATCATCTTTATAAGTGAAGATCATGACATTGTAGGTGCCATTTATAAACCCTCTGCTTGGCCTTCTCTTAAATTTTATTCTAAACTCACTATGCTTCAAGATTTTCTGGGCGTGAAGTCTCAGCCTCGTCAAGCAATTAAAGGAGCTTTCCTTATAGATGATATTGTAATCAAAAAGATCGGTTTCAATTTTATTGATGTGGGTTATCTAATTTGACTACAACATCTTTTTTGTTAAGTCTTATGCTCTGATTATTATCCTTGTTGTCTCTTTTGATTTACTCTAGTCCATCCTTAGTACTCTGGTTATCTCTTTGTTGATGAAACCAAAGTGTTTTAAAATAAATTACCACAACGTGACGATCACATCATTTCAATTATCAAAATTGAGGAGCTAGCTAACCAGGACCGGTCATGGGCTAACCAGAGCCGGTCATGGGCTAACCAGAGCCGGTCCTGGATTAAAGCTCATGAATCAAGGGCTTCACACACCAAATGTTAGAGGTGTCTGAATAAAGTCCATGAATAAAGCCCATGAACAGTTTATGGACGCCAATGAAAGAATTGTATTGTTAGTTTAGTGGCTTGGAAGCTTAAAATGACTAAGAGATATGGTGATCAATCTTCTTAAGGAAAAGATTTTTTGAAATTTGCTTTCGGCGGTTAATTATTCTGGACCGGTACTGTAGCTAACCTTTGACTTTGCATGATTAGGAAGACAATAATCTTAGTTACTCTATGACCCTCGTATTGATACATTCATAATCAGTTTAAATATTTAATAACTAAGATTTTTAATGCTAAAATCTCAAAGAAAATTTTTAGGATAAAAACTTTTAACCTAAAGTTTGAAATTGATGTTACAGATAAATCTTTAGTTTAAGAGTTTTATTTTTAACCAAAATTAATTAGAAAATGTTAGTATAAAAAATAAAATTATGTAAAGTTTTATTAAGTCAAATCTGTAAAATTAGCACTTCGTATAAATAAAGTAAATAAATAAGATAATTTTCTTTACAATCTTCTTTATATACAATAAAAAATTTGGATAAAACTTTTAAACCAAAGTTTAAAATCATTGTTATCAATAATCTTTAGTTTAAGAGTTTTATTTAAACCAAAATTAATGAGAAAGCCTTAGTATAAAAATCTAAAAATACAATTATGTAAAGTTTTAATAACTTAAATCTATAAAATTAACACTTCAAATAAATAATATAAATAAACAAAGTAATTTTTCTTTAAAATTTTCATTACATACAATATAATTTGGTATTGTTTTTAAACTATATATTTTGGATTTGAACTGAATTTAATTTTTTTGGATTCTTAAAACTTTGTATTGTTACTGTAGACGAACACTCTTAATCAAGAAAAGCTCTAGCTAACACTCTTCCGATCTCAGATGTCGACGGTGTGAGAGACCGTCAGAGTCGCCGCCCCCGCCCTCTCTTCTCAATGTCTTCAAGCTCCTTTGTTTCTCGCTCCGTCTACAGTTTCTCTTTGACGTTTGTTGGTGTTGACTTGTCGACGAGAGAGAGAGAGATCCACTGAAGAAGCCTCTGTTCCAGAGCTCTTTCTTCCGCTGGTGACTCTTCGACTTCGCCCCTGTCTACCCTCCTTCAGCCTCTCACTATGCAACTCGTTGAACCCGGATCTGTTCATGGATAGTCTCGTTTCTTCTCGATCGTTTATGTCACGGCCGCTTTGCTCCAACCTACATAGATCCTCTCTCGACGAGCTCAGTCTCTCGAGATGTTTCTCCTCGTCGATGGAGTTCTCAATACATTCACTGTCAGCTGTCTCTTGCCGCCAAGCTTCCCTTGTTCGTCGACTTGGAAGATCTGGATTTGAACCTCATCCCGTCATGGATTTGTTTTGTTCCTCCTCTGACCCTTACACCTCCACTTTACCGCAACCTCTCACACCTCATCTCCTAGTAGTCGCCGTGGTTAATGTTCTGAAGTTTACCATAATCTGGAGATGTCGTTCACGTAGTGGTTTTATCACCATGGTATTGACTCTCCCTTTGCACATATCTCTCTTCGTTGCCAGATCTACTGTGCAAGAGTGTGGACTCGCCAGATTTGTTCGCTACTATGTCACCATTGTGTCTCCATCCTACTACACTGTTTTAAGCATCTACGGTTCTTCACTGAGTCGAATCTGCTATCTTCCCACCTCTTTTCTCGCCGCCAGAATTACTTTGTAAGAATGTGGATTCGCCAGAACTGTTCGATATCACATTACTGCTACGCCTCCATCACATTACGCCATCTCAAACATCGACGGTTCTTCGCAAAGTCAACTAAACAACCTTCAAACCGGATCTGTTATCACTAACAGAGGTTCTCGGATTCTTTGCTCAGGCGAAACTGTCTAATTTAGTAGAATTCATTTTAAAATTTTCACATTAATATTTTAGTTCAAGAATTCTTATTTGAAAAGTTGATCGATTTTAGCATTAAAAATCTTGGAAAATTACGCCTATTTCTCTATGTTCTTCTTCTTCTCTCTAATCTTAAAGAGGAAACCAATTGTTACAGTTGACAAGTAATCTCTCCCTCAAGCTTTCTCTCTCTACCAATTAAAGCCTTTCCCTTTCCTCTCTCTACGACATCTCCGTTAGACCCGCTCCGTGCCCAAATTCTCTTCTTCGTCTACCCCTTCTCATTAGGGTTTCTGATTCATTCAACAACAAACCCACCTCATCTGCGTCTCTTCTCTCTTTCTCTACACGATGACCTCGAAGAACAACGGCTTGTCAGCGGCGCTTGTCTCGAATCTCCAGGATGTGCTTTCCAAGAGAAAAGGAGTGAACGATGGATCGGCGGAGGAGCCTCCGTCTACTTCTGATTCCCTCGACGTTGCGGCCAAGGAGGAGGAGAGTGATGACTCCAGACCCATCGTTTTAGTCACGAATGGCGATGGGATTGATTCGCCTGGCCTCGTCTCTCTCGTGGAGGCTTTGGTTCAAGAAGGGCTCTATAATGTCCATGTCTGTGCTCCTCAAACGTGCGGATCGATCGTTGATTTGGTTTTAATTTGTTCATCTAATTGTTAAAGTTTCGAACTTTTGGTGACCCACAAGGCCTATGAATTGGAACGTGCAGGGACAAATCGGCTTCTTCTCATTCTATGACTCCTGGAGAAACCATTGCTGCAAGTTCCGTTAACATCAAAGGTGCCACAGCCTTTGAAGTTTCAGGTATGCAATGGTTGTTATTACAGTTTCTAAAGTTTCACAACATTTCTAATCTGAAACGAGATCCATTGATTCTTGGAAAGTGTATACTTCTTGCTAGTTTAGTGTCTTAATACAGATGGTGTGAGTACAGTCTCTGGTTCATAAGCTTTGGTATTGTTGTTGTTGTCTCAGGGACTCCTGTGGACTGTGTCTCATTAGGATTATCCGGAGCGCTTTTCGCTTGGTCAAAACCAATGCTGGTTAGCATTTTGAATCTTTGATCATCTCATCGTACATGTTTATTTGATATCTTTTCATTTGCTGCATCTTGCTTACTTCAGGTAATTAGTGGAATCAATCAGGGATCAAACTGTGGTCAACAAATGTAGGTGATTTTGTCTTTGTATATAATGGGTTATTCTTTGTCTCCACATCTGCTATTTGTGTTCCTGATGGGAGAATCCTTCAGGTTCTATTCCGGTGCAGTTGCTGCAGCCAGGGAAGCCTTGATTTCTGGAGTACCCTCTTTGTCAATATCATTGAACTGGTGAGTGTATCATGGGAATGTGCGCGTGCTGTTATATATCATAGAACTAGTGAGCTTATATCATGGCCTCATGGGACGTTTTAGGCCATAAGTTTTTTTCTTATCTGTTATAGGAAGAAAGATGAAAGCCAAGAAAGTGACTTTAAGGATGCTGTTGGTGTCTGCTTACCTTTAATAAACGCAACAATCAGAGACATTGTGAAAGAAGTTTTCCCTAAATATTACTCTCTCAACATAGAAATTCCAACATCACCCTCATCAAACAAGGTTTGTTTGTTTATCAGAAACGGACTTTGGGTTGGTTCGAATTCTGTATGCTAAGAACACAATCTATACTTGCATTGGTTACCATGTACGTATGGATAGGGTTTTAAGGTAACAAAACAAAGCATGTGGAGGAAGAGTCCTAGCTGGCAAGCTGTTTCAGCTAACCGTCACCCTGGTGCTGGAAATTTCATGTCCAACCAGCAAAGCCTAGGAGCTCAACTTGCCCAGCTTGGTAGAGATGCTTCAGCTGCTGTGAGTGAACTCCTCCTATTCAAAAGTTTTAAACCCCAACTTTGTTATTTCTATAATCAGTTGTTAGTTTAGAAGGTCCAAGATGAGTTAATTAGATACTGATAGTAAGATATCTGGCAATCTCAGGGGGCTGCTCGCCGTTTTACCACACAGAAGAAGAGTATTGTGGAGATTGAGTCGGTTGGTGTTGCTGGTAAAACTGATAGCCGTGTTAAGAAATACTTCCGTCTAGAGGTAAAGAAAAGTTTGAACCGTTCTCTTCACAAACCCTTTGGATGTTTAGTATGTAGCATGGTGTTCACAGATTCTGACTCCAGTATGATTATGTGCAGTTTGTGACCAAAGAACAAGAACATACGGATGATGATTTGGATATCAAGGCTTTAGAAGATGGTTTTGTAAGTTGTCAAGATCATGCTTAGTTCCGTATCATTCTTAATAAGAGTTTATCTGGTTATCTTGAATCTCTTAAGGAAAACATATCTGGATTCTAAACTACTTCCGTTTTATATACCGACCTTTTTGGTAATGACAGGTTTCTGTGACTCCATTGTCTCTACTTCCAAACATAGATCCAGAAACTAAAGCTGCGGCATCAGAATGGATCTACAAATACCTTAACGCTGATCAATGAAAAAGGGTGATGTGGCCAAAACACTGCCAACACATCTGGTAACTGGATTCTCTGCATTTGTTTGTTCGTGTTGGTCTTGTTGTCATTTTAATCCTCTTAATTTATTTGTTTATTTGATCCCCCTACAAGTCTCGTGGGGTGTTTTTGTTGGCTTGTTTGTTTGTTTGTCAGTAGCTGTTTGGGAACGCTTACTTTTGTAATTGGCAAAACGGGTTGGTCTGGTTTTAATGTAAAATGGTGGCTTTAGATTTAACCTTAGAATGATACTGAATCATGTCTCTGCACTGATTTTGATTTCATATAATCTGGCAAGCATCTCGTCTCAGTTTTACCTTCTTTGATCTCAGTCCTCCAGTGACAACAACCACGGATCATATTTTAGGATAGAAGAAGAAAAATGTATTGCATCTTTCACATAGCTACCACTATCAACGTTCTACAACAGGGACACCATCTCTTTCTTTCCAGTTAAGTCTTACTGAATGCTGAGCAACCCAGCACTAGTGTAGCGAGCTGTCAACATAGATAACCGAGCCATCACTTCATTGTATTCAGCATATTTCTTTTGGAGTAAGCTTAAAACATGATCATCACTTCCATTGTCAAAGCAACATGTGATATGAAGCTGAATATTCTTCATCTGCTCCCACATATTGTTCCAGTTCTACCGTTATCTTGTGATGCTTCAAGCTTGCGCAATGTTATTTTCCAACTCTCTTTTTTTCAAATAATAATGAACCAAGCACTTTGAGGGCCAGAGGAAGACGTCCAGCAAAGTGGACAGCACGAATGGAAAACCCTTCAAAACCAACAGGAGGGTAAGGCATCTTGAAAGCACAAAGAGAGAAGAGTTGAAGAGCTTCCTCATATCTCAGAGGTAGATATATTTGTTTTCGCATGAGTTGAGCTTATAGTCAGCCCAAGATGTCATGATAACTCTACTTCCGGGACCGAGCCAACGGGAAACCTTCATAGCATCCTTAAGTTGTTCATGGTGAGTATCATGAACAACATCAATAACAAGCAGGACGTGTCTATTTACAAGAAAGAGTTTGATGACATCAAAGAAGGTATCGGAACTCTTTTTGCTTGTAAGATGTTTTAGTAAACTTGGTGAGATGCGTTTTTGGTAGATGTTATTGACATTGCTTAGGAATCAGTGGTGTTGAAAATGTCGTGAGACGTCGTTGAAGACACATTCCGCAAGTGTTGATTTACCGACACCATACTCGCCCCAAATGCCAACAGCACGGACACTGTCCTTAGATTCCAAATCCAGCAATCCTTAGATTCCAAATCCAGCAATCCATAGACCGCTGTCTTGTGACGATACATCCCAACAAAACCATCTGCAGGAGAAGGCGATTCATTCGACAAATCATGATGCGCCGCCAGTGGCGGCTGCTTGTCGAAGTCCATGCCTGGGCATAGTAGGAAACGAAGAAGAAATGCTGATGATTCATCGAGCATCTTGGAATCATCCTCCCTGCAAGAAACAAAATCGTTAACATAATTTAGAAGTATATGTAGGCTTTGATAACTACTAATCTAGTTCTTTTACATGTTCAGATTACGTCAAGACTTTTGCTCTTTTACTATTAGAGTTGTTGTTTAAGCTAGGTCACAAACCGCTTGCGGGCGTAAATTACATCAATCAGTTGTCTATATCTGATATCTGAGTCACAAAAATGCCATCAACCTATTGCAGTTCCACAAATGTTTTATCAATGATGCGATCATACATAATTCACAATGTCTGATTCTGAGTTAGCCAAATAACATTTTTAGCTAGCTAAATGATTTTTTTTTAAATTAAAATCTCTACTAAAAGTTACAGAATCAATGAAGAAAACCAGGACAGTAATGGAGCAGTGACCAAATGTTCATTAATGTTTATACATGATAAAATCGGGGTCTTAGTTTCCATCGAAAGCGAATTAAACAGAATATTGGAAAAAATGATTATATGGCGCAAAGAATACCGTCAAAAATAAATCTCATAAGACATTCAAATTGATGTAGTCACATTATAGTCATACGTGAATCTTTATAAGACAAACAAAATTATCGATTGTAATATTGTCTATATAATATTTTTTATACTTCGTAATATCAGAATTAACAAATATTAAAAAAATTATTTCTCAAAACATAACAATACAATAAAAAATACTATAAATTATGATATTTTACTGATTAATAGAATTATTTATTAAATTCTATTTTTAAATTAATATATTTTAAAATATGGTCTAAGTTAAATAAAAAATTACTTTTACAGTTTAACTAGATGAGTTCCGCGATATCACATGATAATATTATTATTTAAATAATACTTACGGTAAGTAAGTTTTGTATATATTATTAAATTTGTAGAAAAAATTCAATAGAGAACTTTTAATTGCTTAGTAATGTAAGAATAACATTAAATTTTATTACATTATATTAAATATTAATTATCTTAACATATGCATTTCATAAGTATGAAAAAATTAAAAATTAAAAAGAGAAACTACCATACATGAATTGTGATATATATATATATATATATATATATATATATATATATATATATAGTATTTATGTTAAGTACAGAAAATAATAAGCTTGTAAATATTTTACAATCTATCTTTCATAAAAATTGTTACTTGAAGTTTTTTCACATATATTAAAAATCATTTAAAATTTTTATTTTATCCTTTCTTCACACACTAATTTTTTCTCTAATTAATACCTTATTATAATGGGGGTTAAAATGGAACATTTATTTAAAAAGTTGCACTGAAATATAAAATAACACATTTTGAAACAAAAATAAAACTCTAAACGACACTTTTTAAGAAACAGAGAGAGTATTATATTACTTAGATATAATATAAATTTGTTTTGAGATTTTAACAAATAGTATTTTTTTTGTCCGTCAACAAGTATTAATTATTAGGTATAATTTAATTGTCTACATAATTAATAAATAATATAAAATGAATTTCAAGATATTTTGAAATATAATATAAGAGATACCATAAACATTTTCAAACCATTTAAAAACATTTGTAATCATTCTAAAAAATATTTGTATATTTATTTAGTTTTATATTAAATATAATATATTACTTAAAAATGAGAAATTTTCTAAGATAGTTTCATTTAGTTTATTTTCATAAAATAACACTTAAGGAAAAAAATGACCAAAATGTTTTCTTAAAAAGGTAAATAAACATTTTTACTCATAGGATTAACTAATCTAGACTTAGTATTTAGAGTTAAGGGGTGGGGTATTGGGGTGGAGTTTCAAATTTTAAAATATAAAAAATATAATTCAAAAATTTAAAACAAAAAGGGCTAGTTTGGTCATTTTTTAGGACTATTTTGGTGACAAAAACATAAAAAGAGTTATTTGAAAGAATTGTCCTAAAAATTTTATTACTTAATAAAGTTAGGATTGTAATCAATATATATATTCAGATAATTTGAAATAACTTTAGAATATAAATAATTTTGTCTATTTTATAACTACTTATTCATATTCTGATAAAGATGAAAACTATGTAAACTGCAATCAAATATAATATTATTTTATTATAAAACTGTAAATTAGCTATTTAAATAAGTTAAGGGGAAATTTCAATTATAGTACAAATTTGATACCACTTTCAAATTTACCACTAATAATGAGTATTTTCATAAATACCCTAAATTTGTGATAAAAATACACCAAACTAATTTTTTAAATATTAATAAAGCATTTATAAACTCAATCTCACTCTTTTAATACTAAACCCTAAACAATAACCACTAAACCGTAAACTCAAATGTAAATATATTTTTAATTGAATGTATTTTTGAAAAGTGATACTTAATTTGTGTTATTTTTAACAATTTCTCTTAAGTTAATACATATTAAACATTAAGCCATATATTTCATAAAATATTATTTTAAATACGGCCCCAAGCATAATATTTAATCTAATATAATACATATTTTTTGATAATATATTCTTAAAATTATGTTTGAATCATACTTCTATCTATTTAATTCTTTATATATACACTATGATGCAATATGTGTTATACTTGTAATATATGAATTTAACTTAACTACATATACAAATGGAACTTAGTTTATTGGTATTATCTATTTAAGAACTATGAAGATCTTAAAGTTTTGGTCAATGCAATTATATACAATTCATTTTATATATTTATTTTCTTTAAGAAAGACTGAAGCACAATAATTAAAATTACAAACACTATATAGTATTTACATATGATAAAGTTTCCATTAATTAAAATCTTTTAAAAAAAATTATGTATTAGACTACACATCATATAACAAATATGATTTTAAAGATTGGTTAAACAAAATATTTCTATTTATATCATAATTCTTATTTCTACTTATTTAATTAAATTCAAATAATAGTACAAATTGAAACTGATAAATCCTTATTCAAAATCATAAAACATGACAAATAAGAAAAATTATTTATAAATTTATAGAATATTTAGATTTCTATACTAATTCTTATTTCTATTTATTTAATCAAATTAAAATAATAAGATAAATTTAAATTGATGGTTCGTGAGTCAAAATCATAAAATGTGACAAATAAAAACTTATGAAAATATGACAAATAAAAAAATTTATTTATTTAATTAAATTTAAATAATAGAATAACTTTAGATTTGATGACTCGTCATCTAAAATTATAAGAACATATGACAAAGGGTAAATTGACAAAATCAACCTAAAAACTTGAATTTAAATGCAAAAGTGTATCCAAAAATTAATCAAATACAAAAATAACCTAAAATGATAGTGAATATACAACATGTCCCTTATGACAAAACAAAAACAATATGCGTTTTTACATTTATAACCTATTTAAATCTTCTATTTTTTTAAAAGAAAAATCTTATGTGGTTTTGTAAGTCTTCTGAGAAGTCTTCTCTTATAATAAATCTTAAAAATAATTTATAAATTATATTAAAAAAATATATGGGAAAAAATTTAAAATCATGTAATAATAAACATTTGTAAATGATATAAACTAATATCTAGTAAAATGAAAGCAAGAACATTGTAATACTGAGGAAAGGGAATGAGAAAATAGTTACTGATTAGATATAACAAAGTGATCAAAACGTTCCAGTCGAAAGCTGATCATCTCAGGCAATTTCTATATTCTGTCATATTTTTTTTGTAAGTGATCAAGAGGATCAATTTTTTTTTTTTGCTAAGGCAGAGTTTCAGCAAAAGAGAGAACATGAGATATGATAAACCTAGAAAGAAGTAAATTTCATCAAACCAGATCACAAACATCTGTTAAAGGTGGAATGGAAATGACAGGTAGGAATGTCAAAATAGACGGGTTGTCCATGGGTAACATATGTCAAAATCAATATGGACTAATATGGACACACCCATATTTGACCGAAAAAATATTGTGTCCAAATGGACGACGCCCAAATACACCTATGGCCCAAATGGGTAAAACCAGATGGACAATGGGCGGTACATATATTAAAAATGTCTAAGGTTAATATATTTGGGGGAAATCATAGTTTTTTTTTGCCGTCAAACTCACGAGAGCTCGATTCCAAGATTTTTCACTTCATCTTCTTCCAATTGCTCTCACTCTCATAACTCAAGCGTCATGGTGAAGCTGAAGTTCAGACGCTCTCATCTTCCTCTTCCTTCTTCAAGTCTTATTCTCTCTCTAAATTTAAGTTTCTTTTGTAATACATGAAGTTTAACTCTAAGTTCAAATACCTTTGGTAAGACATGGAGTTTAAATCTAAATATCTTTTGTAAAACAAGAAGTTTAAGTAAGTTTAAGATGTTATATATGAACTTTAGAATATGTACATCTTTTAAATTGAAAATTAGACTTTTTACATTAAGTGGGCGTCTGGATCTTATGGATAACCCGACTGGTCATAGTCCTATTTGGTCATGGTTGTATTTGGGTTTTGACCAAAAAACGCCCAGCAAAAAAAATAAGCTCATCTAGGCACACCCAAATCCGCATATTTGACATCCCTACTGGAGACTCTGTCATGCAGTGGTTAAGACCACAACCAACAATAAGGGACAACATCTTCTGGTAGTCAGATTTAAGAAGATCAGAATCTCAGTTGTACTTGACCAGAAAGATGATAACATTGCTCCTTGAAACTCCATCTAAAGCAAAGAGGGTTTTTGAATCTTTAAATTCAACTCTTCAAACTGCAGACAAGCAAAATAAATCCATCCAATATCAATCAATCAAAACGCAGTCAAGTAACTCATAAATAAAGAGATCCATAGCTAGAGTCTAAGTCATAATTAAACACGATCCATGGATAGATTTACATGCAGAGTCATAATCTAAGTCTGTCGCAATCAAGTTATCTCCCATGGTGTAAGACAGATATTTACAATTAACAAAGAACAATCAGAACCAAAACGATCATGGGAGAGATTTACAATCAAAAGTACAAGTAGAATCAGAATCGCAATCAAGCTATCTCTCATGGCGAGAGACAAATATTTACAATGAACAAAGAACAATTATAATCAAACTAAGTAAGAATCAAAACGATAGTAGGATGTAGCGATCTACTTCGAGATCTAAGTCAGAATCAAACAATCTATGGAGAGATACACAAGCAAAATCAGAATCGCTTTCAAGCTATCTCCCATGGCATGAGAGAGATACAATGAACAAACAGAATCAAACTAAGTAAGAATCAAAACAATAGTAGGACCTAGCGATCTACCTCGAAGTTGGAGAAATGAATTTGAATTTCAACTTAGCGGAGACAGTGACTTGCAAGAGAAAGAAAGGATTATGGTTGTTTCTCTTTTATATAGACGGGCTACAGAGTTCAAAGGCCTAACCTTCTAAACCTCACAGGGACCAGGCTTTTTGAATATGAGGCTCGGCCCATAAAATTAGACATGTGTAACATTCGGCCCAATAATAAGTTATACGAAGAGATATCTTTTGCTCACAGAAGCAGCTGATACCTTCTTCTTCTTCTAGTCATTTGCAGCAATGGCTTCCTCACTCTCTGCATTACCTCTCGCTGATCGAAAACTTCGCAAAAAGGTCTTCTCATTTCGCTCTGAGAGCAAGATCCGCTGCAAAAGAGGTTCACTTTAACCGTGATGGCTCTGTCACCAAGAAGCTTCAGGTTTTCTTTCCTTTCTGTGAGTGATTTTTTTGTTTTTCTTATGTGGGAAAATGGTGGTGAAGTTTGGTAGCCAAGCTATTAGGCGTTATATTGGGTCCAAAGGGACGAAATGTAGTGTTGCAGAACAAGTACGGACCTCCCAAGATCGTCAATGACTATTCTCAAAGAGGTTACTCACTTTCCTTCACATTTTACTTTTAACAAAACCATAGATTAGTTTTGATGAAATGCCAAAATCATATATTAGATTGAGTTGAAAGATCCGTTGGATTGAAACTTGTGAGGCAAGCAGGTGCTAAGACTAATGACCTCGCGGGTGATGGTTCCACTACTTCTATAGCGCTTTCTCATGGCCTTATCACTGAAGGTACATAATCCCATTATAACCAAACTGGATAATGCCTGATTACATGTGCTTCTACTTTTCAACCATCATGCCTTCTCTTCAGGTGGTTTCTGCTGGAATAAATCCAATCCAAGTTGCTTGTGGTATTGAGAAACCCGCAAAAGCTCTGCTGTTAAAGAAGACTATCCAGTTGCCGAGGAGACTGAGCAAGACGCTCTTGCTCCTGTTATTAGGAACAAACTTAAAGGTAACCTGAAGGCGGCAGCTATTAAAGCTCCCTCCTTTGGAGAGCGGAAGAGCCATTGCTTGGATGATCTTGCATATCTTAACTGGAGGTAGTCATACAGCACTTTTGCGTTTTGAGTATTATTTCTTCCCCCACTTTCTTTCTTCCCCCACTTTCTTTCTTGTTCTTAGTTACTGAATCACCGAGGTTGTTCTCTCTACTGTGATCAGAGATGAGATGGGGCTGAGCTTAGAGAAGGCTGGAAAGGAGGTCTTAGGAACAGTAAAAAGGATTGTTGTAACTAAGGGGTTTCTCAGATTAAAAAAAAACTTGTCCAGGTCCTCTTCTATTATCAAGAGTCATCCGCTCATATACCCTTCATTGGAAAAAGAAAATTTACTATATCCTTCAGTAACCTCAATGCCTTCCATCATTTAATGAAAACATGAAAACCCAATTTTAACCCTGTTTATTTTTTGAATTAATATTTTTTTAAAAAACTAAAAATTTCGAAAATTCAAAATTTTAGAATTTTCAAATTTCGAAATTCATAGATTTTCAATTTTTTAATTTACAATTTTAATTACCGACGTACAATTGGTCCGCTAGTTCTACTATGGTAGTTGTACCGAGTTCTACCAATTCTACTGAGGTAGTTGTACCGAGTTTTACTAGTTTTACTGAGATGGTTGTACTGAGTTTTACTAGTTTTACTAAGATAGTTGTATTGAGTTCTACTAGTTCTACTGAAGTAGTTGTACCAATTATTACTAGTTCTACTGAAGTAGTTGTACCAAATATCACTAATTTTACTGAAATAGTTATACCTAGTTTTAGTCCAACCGACTTCTACTAAATTTCACATCTCCAAAAAAAACAACAACCATAGATCCAGAATCTGGAGTTCAACCAAATATACAGTTATATCAATTATAAAATTCATAGATCCACAATTCTAGATCTAAAAATAAAATAAATAAAAAATACGAAACCCAATCTTTGAAAAGAGAACAAGAATAATAAGAACCCTAAATCATGAAAAGAATCTAGAAATCGCAAAATCCAGAACAATAAGAACCCTATGATTAAGTAGATCTAAAACGTTTCTGATTTCTTTTTCCGTTTCTGTCACTTTCTTCGTCATAAACTGTAAAAGCCGGAAAACCGAACTGATATAAACAATAATACTAAAGCGATGTTAAGGAAAGAAACGAATCAAAATACGAATTAAAACCGATAAGGAATACGCATTTGTAATAAAGATGGAGGCGAGATATGATCTCTTTCCTTAACTCTAAATATTCGCTTCGTAGTGAGACGAAACTGTGCGAATACCGAGTCCCAGGATACAACCATGGTTAGCGATTCACGCTTCACTCGTGAA